>CM074586.1:10607500-10665000 GCA_037305975.1 Chrysolophus pictus
CTTACCAGTGCTGAGTACAGAGGGATGATCACTTCCCTGCTCCTGCTGACAACCCTATTTCTGATACAAGCCAGGATGTCACTGTTCTTGGCTACATGTGCACACTGCTGGCTTGTGTTTAGTCAAACGTCAATCAACACCCTTAGGTCCATTTCTTCCACAGTCTTGCAGCTACTCTGCCTCCAGCCTGTAGCTTTGCTTGGAGTTGTTGTGGCCAAAGTACCTTCTGTTTAAGTATATTGTTTAGCATTCCAGGGGACTAGGAAAGAAACACATCATAGGCTCTCCTGTATATTGAATATAGCACATTATTTGATTGGGAACTGAAAAGTAATTGTAGTAACACTTTGAGCCTTACATGTTGACATGAACCATGTTTGTTTTTTTTTTTTTTTATAAGCGAACTTATTTCTATTAATGAACTTATTTTCATTAGCGATTTTAACTTAATACATCACTGTAGTATTTCCTATAGTTTTTTTCAAGCTGCTTAACTGGATATTTGTCTTTTCTTTAAGAAGATCGTAGGAAATATAAAATCTCCATTGTAAGCCATGAGTATGATTTAAATCTGGGAACCTGAGCATGGATAATTTCATGCTTGTTTGAGAAAAAGGAAGTCTGGTACCTGGGAGCAGACTTATATCCTTCACTTGGATTAACCATTTAATGTATTGCAAAACATATTTTACAAGCATTGTACTAAAGCATAAGGAGGTATATGCATATGTTATATGCCAGACATTTCCAAGAATATTGCTATGAGAACATTGGACAATGTCAGTCACTCATCTGAGTTAAGCTTAATTCTAAATTCTAGGTTGCTTAAACAGAAAACTGTTTATGGTGGTGATGGCATTTTGGGAGTTTGGTGTTGGGAGTTAAGATGCACCTTGGTTTGTGCATTACCAGCTGTATTAGTCTCTTATGGTTGTTTTGCAAGTTCTTACTGGCAGAAAGAGTTCATACTTTAGGTTCACTTGGAGATACTTTTTAATGGACAGATTAGTGTTGTGTTAGTTACACAGCTTCTGAGATTTTATAATAACTGAATCATGACAGTGGAACCTCAGAGCATGTTCTGCCAAACACAGCATGGCTAAATGGAAATATCTTTAATTAATTTATCTTTAATTACTAAATTAAAGTAATTCTTATGTAATCTGTTGCTGAAGTAGCCTTATCTGGTTTTGATGTAGAATGAATAAATGAATGAATAAACTAAAGGTAGAAAGTGTGTGAATTGTAGTTATGATAACCTCAAGAAGATTTGTTTTTGATCCAGCCTGTTTAATCTGAGACGTGCAGGCATTTAGACCTGAATTTTGCTTTGGGAAAAAATTGAGAAGCACCCATAATATCACTACTTTCTCATGTAGTGTGTTAGACTTAACCTCAGTCTTTTCATAGATAATCCTGCTCTTTGGCTCCATAACTGTTAACGAGAACAAGTAGTGAAATCCCACAACTGATCTCAACTGGAAACCCAGCAGAGCTGCCACTAATAAATAGTGAATATAGTATTCCCCTGTTTATATCCATTGCCTTTGGAGTTTCTCAAATGAGGAGCAGGGTTGCTTTTCGGAGCTATGTAAAATGTATATTTCGCATGGTTTTACCAGTTCTGAAAAGAGTCACATTAGGGAGCTGTCAATCAAAACAGCTTTGGTTTAAAAGTTTTGAATAAAGCGTTGGTGTATGAATCCTGCCTCTTCAGCTGACCTAGATGTGCTATGTCTAATTATGTCCACAATGCATACTTCTAAATGCTTTTTTTAAATTTGACATCAATAAATTTATTCTAAATCTGTTTAATTGACTGAAAAAACGTGATTTCCCCATTTTTTTTTCCTCATTGTATTTTTCTAGAGATGTAAGATGTCTGGCTTCTTTGCTATTCTACCATGAGAAATAAGCTGCACCTGGAACTTCTGGGTTTTATCTTATAGGAACCCTGAAGAACTTACATGTAAGTGAAAAAACAGCGCTGAAGAAAAAAACTAGAAAATTACAGAGAATCTTGCTTTCTGCATGATGGTAGAGTACCTGGGTTCTGCTGACACTAAATCACTCTCAGTTTAGGAGGTGATCAAGACAGAAAAATGTTCCCAAACTTCCTAAACTGAAGGTGCATTATCTTGCAGCAGGTACAGCTGTTTTGTCTACAGATGGGGACATGTTGCTAATTCTATAACCATAAAATCTGCAGACAATTTGGGGGGCACTGACTGGTTTCTCTACATCTAAGAAGAAAAGGCTTGAATTTTATCCTTCAGACTGAAAGATTAAGAGGTGCTTAGCTGCTCAAATTGCATTCCCAATTCTACACACAGAATTGATCTATGCTATATTTGTTTCATCATATAGCAGAGAGAAATGAATGGAGCTTCTACCTTAACATCTAATAAGGAGTGAGAATCCTGTACAGTTTTGGAAATCAACATATTTCCAAATAAGTGTAATTTAGCAGTACAACATGTTAAATACTGTATTTAATCAGTGAGTATTTTAACCTCACCATGCTATGTTCAACACGAGTGTTGCTTTAGTATGATGAATAAAAAGGCAGGAGCCCATTTCCATAATGGGGACTCTTCCTCATAGTTGTGCTAATGTCAGTTGTTCATAGTGATGTGTGCTCACTATGATATTTTCACTGTTACACTCTGTTTCTTTTTCTTCTATTTTTCTTTTTTTTTTTTCCCTAGTTCATAGTGAGTGGTAACTGAGCCCATAAACATGTAGCCAGTTGCTGAAGAAAAGCAGTACTACCCCCTAAATGTGATTAATATGTTTGTTGTTTGTGGTACAAATAGGAAGTTGTCGCATGATCTTACTGGGAATAAATAGACTTGCTCTTCATTTTGTTTCAATCAGTTAATAGCAGTTTTTTTCCTTCAGCCCTTCAGTGTGGTTTGGAGGCAGTTTTGACCAATAAGCATTTGTATTGCTTTTCTTTGATTAGAAAGAAAATGAAGAATACAGGAAAAATATCTGAACATGAGTCATTGCTGAATATTCATTAAGTAAGATGTCAGACCTTATGATAATTCAGGTGGGAAGGAATATCAGGTAGTCCAGTCTCCAACTCTACTGCTTCAGTAGTTCTGATTCCCCTTTAAGGGGAATTTAAGCACTCCTGAAACTCTACGTTCATTGAGCCTATGAAGGTTTTACCACTGGGAGCAGAGTTCAACTTAACATTAAGTTCATCTCTTTCCTGACAAAATGTTTTCAGAATTGCAAAATTGTTTTGTGATATGGAAGAGCCATTTTATACCCATTTCTTATATCCATCATAATGTCTAAATATAAAGCATCATCTTCAGTGGCCTGAAATTTTGCTTCCAGAGAAGCAGATTGTAGCCATGCTTGTTTGATGACCCTGTGTTGCCCTTGGGGTATAGCAGAAGAGGCTGCTTAGAACATCATGTGTTACTTATCAAGAGAGTTTCATAGTCCAGGCCCTGTACTGATACATTTCTATCCATCCCCTGCAATGCATACAGCAGGAGTATTCCATCTGCTCATAATGAGGCATAGCAGGGGAGTAAATCTTATAAACAGAAAGATCCCCATCACTTGCAGTTTCATTGACGAATGTCTTTGCAATGATATTTGCTTGTGACAAGGGTTTTTAGCTATTCATTTGTTAAAATATCCATAAGGTATTGAACAGACCAAACTAGCCTGTTGCTAAACCTGGCAAGCTCCTTGGCTGAAATTTTCTTGAAGAGGTCCAGTTTCAGGTCACAAATTCTGGTTGCATGAATCTTGCCTATATGCCCGTAAAGTATAGATGATAATTTTGTCTGTCTCTACTCTAAGAGTGATGCAATTTTAACTAGATCTAACTCAAAACAAAGCACATGCTGTTCTTTATTTAATTCCTTTTGTAAACAATTTATGGCAAAATATAAATGGAGGATTAAACAAAGGAACAAAAAATAGCACTCTGTAAAGGTTTTCTTTTTAAATGTAGGCCTCTTTGTACAATAAAGTACTGCAATGCTTTTTGGAGGGAAATAATTTTCTGTGATGTGTATGAAATGGAGTTTTGATAGACAGAATAAGCTGCAATCCAGTTTTAAACTATAGATTTTCAAGCAGATTGATGCAACAAATTGTTAGCAAATAGCAGTTTGCAATTTGATGCTAATTAGACATAAGGCAAATATGTGCCATGACAAATTAGCAGCAAACCATACTGAAAAGGATTAGCAAGAGCTGGCACAAAGACTGCTCGATTTTGCATACTTCTTGTCTTAGTCTAGGAGGTCTGAGCCAGTTTTCCTTCTCTGTAAGCAGGAAACCAGAGCAGAGATCACAGGCATGCTAGAATGCCTTTAATTGCATATTTGAAATGTTTTAACTCTCTCTTAATCCTGTGGAGGCTTTTCTCCATACCACCAGCTTTATTATCCTGGGAGATGATCAAGTACTTTATCCATTTAATATTATAACTAAATACATTATGAGGTAAGTAACTCACAGTGTTATTTACTTCGGCAAACCTATTGTATTTATAAGAAAATACCATATTCTTACTCATAGCACCTTTGCATACCTTCCTGCAGATGCTTTTTCAGCAGATTTAATTATTAATTTCATTAATAATTTTTTTCCAGAAGTTTATCAAATTTCTTTATTGATATGCACAATTGCCTTCAGTAGTCTAGATCAAACTCATCAGGGTATCCAGCAATCATAATGCAGTTATGTTTACAAAAGACTAAAGCAGGCAGGTAATTTTTAATCCAGCTCTACAGAGATATGCTTGAATACAAACATAGTCATAAGTGTGACTTAAGATCTGAAACAAATTACTCTTATGTCCTGTGGGTGAGATTATTTTGTGGAGATCAAGAAGACTAAACAAAAGCCACAGTAAAAATACCTCATTACTGGATCCAAGCAACTTGCTTGCTTGTTTGTTTATTTATTCATTGGAAGCTCTCTGATTTTCCTCACATTTTCGTTTCATATTTGCTGATGTGTACTTTGTCAGTTTAATTTTTAGATATGCGAAATGACTTGTTTATACTTCAGGGGATGATTGGGCAGATCAGAAATACTTAAATACTTTTTATCTTTTCAAATCTCAGTTCTAGGATGTACAAAATATTTAACTTATTAGCTGATTTAAGATGCTCGGATGTCTAAGATGGTATATATTTTACATTCCCAACATTCCTGTGTCCACATATGGATCAAAAGATGGTTAAAAATAGTTCAAAGGTACTAAAATGTTGTGTGGTTGAATGTATACACACATTTCATTGAGCAAAATAAATGAAGTGGAAAAATAAAAGAATATTATGCACAAAAGATACTTAACTTCTTTCATAAGTCTTACAGAGAATTCCTCAGACAATTTAAAACATGATCAATAACAAGTTTTGCCACAGTGCTGTCTTCGTGTATAAACAGTATGATAACACGCTATTAAGGCTCTGCAAAAAGGTGATGAAATAAGTTATACTATTAAAAAGGAAAAGGAGAAAGAAATAAAGAAAAAACCCAGACTACAATTTCTGAGGGCTTTTGTGTGTTATTTACTGAAAAGGTGTTGTCCTGTAAAAGAGCCTGTGTGCAGTGAGGTCTGGAGAAACTTTACTAGATTGCCATATTGCCTCTTGCTGTGCTCCTTTTACCTATATTTTTGCCCACTTGCCACGTCACACATGAAATTCGGGCTGTGCTCTTTATGCCTGCAGAATTGCAGCCAAGTTCATTGATTGCTTTTGTGACACAAAGGATCAGATACCAAAAGTTTGGGCATGTGCTTAAGGATGTATGCTACTTAATAGTGGCTAGCTGTTTCCTCATCTGCAATGCTTTGAAAGCTTTTGACTAATCTTATTAATGATCCAGCTCTTTCTGTAGTCAACAGGCTCAAGCTATATCGTTCCTTTCACCTTCATTTCATGAAGGTCTTGAGCTTTGCATTTGCTTCCCTTCCACATCTTTAGCAGCCTCGAAACGTATCCTCCACTGGCTATTCTGGAATGTTTTTGAATATAGAAGGACTACTGTGAGGAAGTGGTCCCATCTCTAGTACTGAGTGCATCAACATTCAAAATTGGACGCTAGAGTTTTCCAATGACATGAAAGGGATATTGTTAAGAATTTTAGGACTAAAAGTTATGTATAAATGATTGTGTTTTCCTAAGGGAAATTCAATTCTAGTTTAATCTTCTCATGCCGGTATCTTCCCTCACAAAAGCATCAGAAATTTTATGCCCACAATGTATCTCCAAGTCCCCTCACTGCTCCATTCTGTGACAACCTTTCTGACAGTGCCTAAACAGATCTTACATATTGATGTAGATGCACTGTCAGCCCAGACATTGGCTCTGTGTGCTTTGATCGTCCTTGTTCAGGTGCGGTGCTGGCAAATCTTTATATTAGAGTACAGCTGTTCAAATGCACTCTTTGTCGCAATAGCACTGCTGCGTATTGACACTTTCAATCTTCTGGTGAGCTCCATTATGACTATTAAGTTCACCCTGTTGTCACTGGGTCATGCAGTATCCACTGGCTGTAAAACTGCTTTGGAACTCACTGAAACTCTTCCATGAGGTGGTGACTGCTTTACTGCTGTGTTCTTGTTTTAGGCTTTCCTTATTGTCTGTAGCTAGAGCTTTGTTTTTTCAGAGACTATGCTGGAACTTTTTGGTCTCTTCTGGTTTCTTTCAAGTGGGTTTTGAATGCAAAGTGTTTTTTCTTAAATGTGAATTTGTTTTTAAGTAACAACAACAAAAAAAAGCATTTTCACAAGAGGAAAAACAAATATTTGATGCAAATGTAACCTATATGCAATTCTTAAAACTAGCGGGAAAAAAAACACAGAAAACATAGCATGGAAAACACTGATTTTGTTCAGGTTACTTCATCTGTCTTGGGAAATCAGAGTATACGTTAGAGCAAATTCATGCTGATAAAGCATACATATTTTCTGACAAATGTATTAATCTCTGTTTAGATCATGAGATTTGTAATGTACGTTGTCCCCAGGAAAATGTGTGCACTCATGGAGAACCTCATCAACATAGCTGCAGAGAAGTTAGTTCAGAAGGGCAGGTTTTCAAAACTGTTATCTCAGATGGTTCAGTCAAGTTTAGAATATTTGAAACCATGTAGATTGGCATCTGCATGATATGTTTTGACTCACTGTTCATTTATCTAAGTTGTTTGTGGATTTATGTATGTACAGATGTGCTACACATTTGACTTCAAAAATCCTATTTGTTTCTGTTGCATCGTTGTGTGTGGAGTCGAGACTGCTGATGTGTTCCCCGCTGTGCATCCTGCTTAAGAATAACTTTGACAGTTTAACTTTCAAATCCTTCAAGAAATACGTATCAATGTTATTAGTGTTTATAGTACAGACACTCTGATACGGCCTGACACTTCTTCCAGACATTGAAATATTTAAGGTTATCTAGAGACTCAGAAATACCCGTATAATCATCAAACATTTATTGTCTTATCTGCATATCTAAAACTCATCAATGAATAAAAACAAGAGAGGAATGTTAATTTTTTAAAAAATGAAACAAAATATTATCCTGGTGTAATTCATCATTGCTTTCTTTTATCTATTTAAAATGCTTGAATTCACTTTGTTAGCAAATTTCTCTTGACAAGTACACCTATTTATTATTGCTAAGCATCCTTTTTAGGAATGTCTGAAATGACACATGTATTGTTTTAAATAAGATCATAGAGTTAATTTTTAACCACACAAGCAATACACTAACAATAGAGCAAACAAAACATAATTAACAGTTTTATGCCATTCATCAGGATCATTTTATTTGCTGCCAGCCTATACCAAAAGCAAAAATGTTTTGACTTCAATTAAAAATTTTAAACAAAATAAACCTGTTGTCATTGAAAGCAGAGAACATATATACTACTAGGTATTGTGTATGTTCATGAATATTAGTGTCTACAAGCATGGATTTAATAATGGGGGAGTTAACTTTGCTACTTCATTAGTGAAGGATAATGTGACAGCTCTTCTCACATCCACCCATTTATAGCAAGGCGGCATGGCTCTGTCCCCAGATATATATATTTCATTCTCCCTGGAAAAGGCATTTAAAGAAAAACCACCCTATGTATATTTTTACTTTTATAGAGAAATTAAAATAGTGCAGACATTGATATCCCAGTATATTAATGTTCTAAAGAAAAAAAAGTATTCTTCATAGTGCTTTTTCATTACTTGTTTTTATTTGATGAATTAACTTTTGATTTTTTTTTCTTCTAAATAATATAATTACATCAGGTTTCATAATACTTATGCTATTGCTGTGTCACTAGACAGGACCTTACCTTTGGCAGATATCAAGTTGTATTACCGTCAGAGGAAAGGATATTTTGAACACCAGAGATGTGTTTCATCCTGAATTTGTGGCTGTTAAGAGTTGGAGTTTGGCTAATATTGTCATCTCAGCAGTTTGAAACTGGAAGTATAAACTGGGGGAGAAAGTACTGTACATACTAAGCTCCTATTTATTAAAACACAAGTACTTATTTAATTTAAACATTCCAGAACCATATTAATTCCTAATTAATTTCTGATTTGTTTATTTTAGTAGATTTATTAAATTGTAGACTTAAAGAAATAGACAATCCCCATAGGATGAAAAAGATGGAGTAAGACCCATACTGAATAACTCAACCTAAGGGCTCACTGTTCCCTGTTTGCTTAGGAAATATGCATGTTAGTGTATGTCTATGTAGTTCACTGCAGCCTGTGTTAAAAATCTCAGACTATTTGCAAGCAAGCAGATACTTCTGATGCGATACATTGCAGATTTATGTACTAATACCTAATGTCCTGAAAACTACCTGCTCAGCATAAGGCATACGGTAATGTGGCTGCATCAGTGTCGACTTCCATGGTTTTCCATCAAGAAATCCTGTGGGTAATATTACCAAGCTTTGGAATATTAGTAAGATTTTGGAATAGAAATTATGTTCAACTCCCTTGCCTATATTGCTTAATTCTGAAATTGACAGTTAAATAAGTGGCAGATGGTAGAGAATTTTGCAAACACACAACATTTTCAAATTAATTTAAATATACTATATGTAAGTGTGCCATAAGCAGAATCATAAATTGCTGAGATGCACTTGTAGATATGCAATGAGGACTGTAACCTTCAGCTTTCTAGCTGTCAATTTTTCCTTTTGTTCTTTATTCTATTTCTGGAGAAGAAGCTGTTCATCAGTTTGTGAATTTAGGTTCAGCAGAAACAGGAAGAAAAAATATTATCTGGATTAAAAAACTAGCAACAATAATTTAAAGATTTTCCTAAGTGAACCCATAAAGTAAGAAGGGCAAATCATCATAAACCACGTCTCTTAGGTTGCTAGAAATGTTTACATTCATGAAGGAATTGACAGCTGCATGAAAAAAATGAGTTAATGAAATGCATTTGCTTGCTTCGAGAAATAATAATGCTATTAGAAGAATGGAGAGTAGTCCTGGATTGGGCATAGAAAAAGTTAATAGGAGGCTTTCAGATACACAGAATTAACAATCATTTGCTCGATATGGTTGCTGGATCTACTTGTAATGTAAAGAGCAGAAAAAAAGGAGTGTAAGGGACACAAAGAAACAGAAATACAGACACAACAATTTTTCATTAGTGAAGTCCGTAGAACTCTTGGAGGATTTCTGGAGATTAACCAAAAGACAAATATACAGAGTTTTGACAAATTCCCTGCAATGCAAATTGTATAGAATTATTTGCACTGTTCATAGTCATTGACTGAATTGTAAATTAATGACAACTACTTGATAGCAAAGCCTCCAATGAAATTCAGATCCTACTGGAGTCTCTGGGAGATTTGCCATTTCTTTCATTGGGGATGGGGTTTCCCCATGATCATCATTACTGCAGACAGCTCAATAAAAAAGGCTGCTCACTTCACAGCGGTGGTCTTAGTAGCAACAAAATGGTTGGATGAATAAAGAATGGGTTGGAAAATAATACTGCAAATATTGTGATACCAGTGACATCCTCTTGCACTGAAAACAGTTGAATTCTTACCTTCCTGCCTGAAAATGTGTAGTATAAGTAAGTAGAAAAGATACAGGAATAATCAAAAGTATCCAGATGCGTAGAGAAGTTTCTATACAAATAAAGAATGCAAATAAGAGAACTCATTTTAAGTGAATGAAAATATGGCTAAGATTTTAGATGAAATGAGTGATTTACACAGGGTTAATCTGATTTCTCTCTTCTCTTTGTTCCATAGTGCAAACAGTGAGGTGTGCCAACAAACTGAAATTTGGTAAGGAGGTGTTTTTGAGGTTTTGCAGAGTGGAACTTACTGATTAATTAGGTCCTTGGAATGAAAAATATGGCAGGATTAAACCAATCCACTGACTGAAACATAACTAAATGGAACCATGCATATTGGCAGTTCTCACAGATAGAATGAAGTAAAGTAAGAAAATGAGAGCTTATGTTTATCCTATGACAAATTTTTCAGTGACTGACCCATTGGGGTTTTGTCATTTTGACTTCCTCTTTAAAATAGCCACGAAGTCTGTCTGTTATGGGTAACAGGACGCTGAACTAGATGACAGACTGCTGTGACTTTTATGACTTCTCCTTCCTATCTTCAACAACATCTGCCACCACGGGGCCAAAATTTGGTACAGATTAGGAAAGAGTGAGAGTCTTCACATTGCCTCACGGGACAGTACCAGGCCTGGGTCTTACAATCCTTTGATAGAAGAAAACCTCTGCTCTGTAACAGTGAGGACCTGCTGGGTTAAATAAGTGTTCTTATTCCTGGATCAGACATCAGGAGATCTTCAACCTCTGGTGGAAAGCAGGGTTTACCCTTTTATTTTCATCTTTGGTGTTTGGACAATAAACAAAACCCTGAAGCAAAGACTGGACTCTTCTAGACATAGATAATTGCTTAGGCTGGTAAATAGCTTCAGCTTTTCAATTCTATTTTAGCTTTCCAAGTCAAACATGTTCTGATTTGGTATTTCATGCAATGCATTGACTAATGCTTCTGTCACATGATGTAGCAGGAGTTGGTTTGTAATATCCAGATGTTGTCAATGAACAACTAAAAAAAAAAAAATTTTTTTTACAACATGACTTTTTTTTTCAGGCATAATTTCTTAGGATGCAGTACAGTTTCTTAAACAAAATAGTAGAAAAAGCTTAGAATAGCTAGAAATGCTTAATGATTAGGGTGGTGCACAGCTGAAGCATTACCAGTGAAATTGCTTACTTACTGATCTGTTGCCAGGTAGTGAGCCAATTAGCAGTACTGGTTATTATTTACATTTCATGCTATATATCACTAAAATTGTGGTGTTGATTTATCATTTATATTGTTGTATTGTCAGCATAATTTATTTAGATCATGCTGAGATACCTGGGAAATTAAGTAATAAAGAGAATGGCATGGAATACATCTGCATTCAGAGGTATTTACCTATCTTTTAATGAGAATTCATGTTCAGGTAAATCATAGATTGCTTGGCCGTTCTAATGTTTTTTTAAACAAATCTTTTTAAAGTTTATATCTTCTATTTTTTTTCTCTTATCCGATTTTATTAAATACGTAACTATTAAATAAGTTGCTTTTTGCAGATTGGTTGAAATAGCACTTGAACTAATCACGCCAGCTTAGTTGATTACTGAGCTGCAGAAATCTATGGTGGTTGATACATTATTGAGGTTTCCAGTGTTCCATATGTATTTGCTTCTTTAATCTCTTGGCACACGCTAACACAGTATCTTTTTTCTTGAAAATCCTTCTTAATTGCTTGTATTTTTACAAAGTTAGGTCTTAGAAAATCTTAAATAGGTAGAAACATTGAAATCAGCTCTCCATCTTACAGAATGTAAGTATCTCAGATATATCCAGCTGACCAACAAAGTAGCCATGCTGGATATTGAATGCTTTTTTTTTTTTTTTTTTTTTTTTTTTTTTAGGAAAACCAAACTTTTCTGAGGTTTTGTAGTGTTGCCTGATGACCTCTTCCTTTTGATCGTTCTGTCCTTATTCTTTAAGTTAGCTTTCCCATTAAGCAATAATTCAGAGCAAAGGGGAAAAAAAGATTATTTTTTGTAAGATGTTAAGTAACATTACTTTTTTTTTTTTCAGTTACCTTTACTCTTTTTTTCTTTCTTTCCTTTTTTTTTTCTTACTTTTCTGTTTTAAGAATAGCTCTAACAAAAATGTAGACCAGAACTAAAACATGTTTTCTTTCAGTCTATCATGATACAGGGATCTTCTGAAAGTGACCTTTGCTTAAACAGCTCTATTGACTCCAGCACCTGAATTTTCTGCCTGTTCTGTAGCACAATTTTCAATTTTCACAAGGCTGCTTCTTCACTGTGACCCTGCTGGGTGTGTTCAGACTTGAAAAAGCAAATAAGCCCAAAAGGTACCTAGTAAATCTTTGAGCAAATGTCCAGCAATGTTTAAGCAACCACCTTGTCTTCTATTTACTATTTTTAAGTTAATAATTTTTGCATGCATTTGGTGTGCTGAAATGTTTGTGTCTTCAGAAATAAAGGAGGTAAAAATTCTGTTAAATGGAAAGGAGGGAATCCTGACAGTGGACCTTTTTAACTGGGGAATCCCTGATAATCCTCTGTATGAATTTTGATACGAGGCTGTATGATCAGAGTGCATGATTTAGTATTTTGATAGTAGGAGATCTGCTGGAATAGAAACTTTATAACATGGTTCAGACTGTCTGGGTTAACTGAAACCCTTTACAGGAAAGAGCTGTGAAAGAAAATGTAAACGATACCTGACTCAACTCATTTCTAGCGGTCAGAGGAGTCACGTATTTTCTTTGAAATCTCCTACTGCAAACAGCAACAGCTCATGTACTGCACTTCCTGGTAAATCAGTGTGACAATATTCTCAGAGATTGAAATCATAGGTGTGTTATGGATTTTCTGGTAAGCTTTAAGTTAAATAGTCTTAAAGAGTGCTAGGAATCAGTCAGGTGGATTACCTGGAAGTTACAGCAGAACTTTGAACATTAAGAAATAGCAGACCTCTAGTTAAATATTCAAATTTATCATACTAATAAGCAAAGATACTGTGTTCATTTATTTTGTCAACTGCAGCTTATTTTGAATCATAAGTTACTTGTGAAATACGAGCGCACTGAAAGCACTGTATTTTATGAAAGCACTGAAAGGTAAGTAACTGGAAACAGCAGTGCATAAGAAGAGACTGGGAGCGTGTGTGTCTTTATGCTTCTGTATCTGTGTACAAAGATGGAAATACCTTTACTTTTGCTGCAAGATATGCAAACGAGCTGGGAGTTGGGGATGCTTCGCTACATAGGTTTACTGTGTGCCTGCTATAAAGATTTCAGGAGGAGGACAGCAGGTTTTCCACTTTCCGTGTTTCTCCTATAACCTCTGCATGTTATTACGCAGCTGAAACGGAATACATGATAGACTGAAGGAAGATGTGGCATTATTGCATCTGTAAGAGAAAAAAGATCATTTGACTTGCTCTTAGCCGTGTTATTTGAGATTCACAAGATCTCTTCTCACTTGAATGATAAATGTCAAGTTCCCACAGAACCGTCCCTTATTCTCTTTGAATTTAATGGAAAACATTTGTCCAAGGCAGTTAGTGGTTTTTATGTTTTAATGTTATATTATTGATGAAATTAAAGTTCTTTATTTTAATTTTATTTACTATGAAAGTCAATTGCTTAATCAAAAGCTGATTCCTTTAGGCAGAAAATATGCTTCCCCGAATCCCAGATTTCTAAGTGTTTATTCTTTTGAACTTGGTTAACTTCTGTTCTAAATCTTAAGCTTCACTAGTCAGTCACAGGATTTCATTAACAGCATTAGAAATATTAACACATCTCTAGACTTGTTTGCTGCTCTCTGCCACTCCGATTAATGTGATATTGTGTTGCTTCCAGCATACTTATCTGCAGTGAGTGGTCAAGATCTATCTTAGAGATCTGAAGGAAAGTTTTGTTTGGTCACGTCTTTTATTCCTACTGAAGTTACCAGTTGCTGCTGACAAATTAATTATTTTCATAGTGTGTTTCCATGTACAGATGGAAGTAAGTGCTTATTTCACAAGAACAGTAAAATGTCTCTGGTATTTGGATTTTCTTCAAAGTATCTTGTATATCACTAGCACCATGTTGAGTGTGTTTTTAGTAACTCTTGATGAGCCACGTCTGACGTTCACTTAAGAAGGTGTCTCATGCCTTCTAGTCAGAGGTTAGCCATTCATTCCTCCTTTTACTATGAAAGTGAATAAAAAGTATATACTGCTAAACTGATGCCAATTTTGCCTTGACTTTGGCTTTCTGATCCAAAAAAGCCAATTTTGCATAGATTAACTCTTTGTTAATCATACGCTGATTTCATGTTCGTCTGAAGAAGTATTTTGGAAAAAGTCTGTTATTAATGTAATTAGTCTTTCCAAGTTAGTTGTAATGAACTAAAAATAACTTATTAATGACTAAATTTTCTAGGCTTTTAATTGTCTATGGTTCCACTATGTAATGAACTTACAACTGTTGAGTTGTAATAAAAATTGTTTGCTACGTGGCCATGAGCTTTCAAGAAAATACACAGCTAAGTCTGGATACTTGTACGCCCTTTCTAATTCTGCTCTAGCAATACTAATGAAAGAAAAGTGCTCTTAAATGCACTAGTTGATGCTGTTTTTTTTTTGTTTTTTTTTAATATTGTATGGTACTGAGGTCTGGTTATCAGAGATTGAATTCAGTGAGAACACAAGCATTGCACACTGCCTGTTTTCTTTTACTACATATTCTTTTCCTTCAGGATCTCTACTTTCTCCTGTCTTTGACTCTGTCCTATCCCTGCCTTTTTTCTTTTTTTTTTCTTTTGCTTTTGACAAACATAAATAGCACAAGTGGTACAAACAAACGTATTCTGATGTGCATGATTTTCCTTTCTTCTTGAGGAAGACACACTTGCAATTTTGATTTACGTAGCTCTTGTTACCAAAGGCTGGTCTCGTTGACGTGTAGTACTCCAGCCTCTTCTGTCAAAAACCACTGGAGCTTGAGTCCAAATCATTATCTGTTGGATCTGTGGAGATCAGTGGGAGTTGTTCCTGTGTTTTCATGGTGGGAGCTTAGTGGTGCTCTGAAAGTAAATGCCAACAAAAAGGTGAAATGGCTCAAGTAATGAGCATCTTAAACTCAGCATTTTAAACATTTGTATTTGCTATACTCTGGAAATACTGAAAAATACAGAATGATCAATGGAGAGTTAAATTAGAAAAGTCTTTAGTATGTTGTGTACTGTACTTGCAAGGCTTATCCCTTTATCATTTTGCTCTCATTCCAAGATGAAGTGGGAACTGGGCAGAGGAAGATTAATTGTCACCAAGCAGGGACACAGTGATTGGAGTGGTGTTGCATGTGCTTTATTGGTCCCAATTATTTCATTCAATAGGAGAATTTAATTGTATACCTGCATTTTGTAGAACTTTTCAATTTTTCATTCCTTGCGACTAGGTGAAAGTTGCTCACTTAGATCAACCCAAATCTTCTTTATCTGGATAATTCTGCTCCCTCCTTGACTTCTGAAGACAAAGGAAGGATTGTATTTCAGAATGAAATTAGTTGTGCACAGTGGTTTTGCTTTATTCTGTACTTGGCTATTGTCTACCACTGGCAGAAAGAAAGGCAAGGAGCAGGGGGTATAGACTCTACCATTATTGGCCTAATGTACCTGAGAATTCTGATTATCACATGGCTTTCATTTTAATAATGACTATTTGATACAACACCCAGTTTCTTCAAAACTCACTCTCAGTTTGGCTCTTCTGCCCTTATAGAATTGGTAAGGAGTGAGAAAATGGATATTGTAACTTTTCTTTGAAATTCCCAATCCTGTCTTCCAATGTATTTAGGGAATGGTTTCCCTTATGTTGTCTGCTTGTTGTAGGACAACCACTGCAAAAACAGTACTGGCACTTTGTTACCCCATCACCTACTATCAAGTGCTATCACTTGGCTTAGCAGCCTCCTACTTCACTGACGAGTGGCTAGTGGTCCCTTCCAACAATTGCTTCAAAATATATCTGTTTCTTAGTTTAAAAGATGAGGGCTATTCTCCTGGTGGCCTTTAGAACTGTATTTTTGGTATTAAAAACTGATCTGGCCCCTTCCTAATTACTCGTTTTTCTTCTGGGTTTGTCAGCTCTGGATGTCTCATAACTGTTCTGCTCTCCTCTTCTGGATCAGAGTTAAATTTAAAAACTGAACATGTGTGAATAGTGTTTCCTCTTAGAGTGAAGTAATTGACCTCATGTGGCTGCTAACCAGATTAGGAAAGGAAAGAGCACAGGGCTGCCATTCTATTTCAAACATCACTTGCAAATCCAGAAACGTGGTCCCCCTGGGCAGAGATCAAATGAACAATATTTTACTTCTGTACTCAGTCACACGTAACCTGTTCACAAGTTGCAGAAGGAAAATGTAAATAAGAAATGTTTAGCATCTATAAAATGTTACTTTACTCTGCCCAGCAGGGTGATGTGCTGTGTTTATAACCAAACAAGTCTCCATTGGATCTTCCGCACCTCGTGCTCTTTGACATCAGCATAAATTCAATTTATGTTTTTATGGAGAAATCCCCTGAACGTGGGGGAAAATGTAAAAATTTCAGCTTTCCCATGCTGCTGTGGTTTCATTAACCATTTTGGTTTTTAAGCCACACTTGCATAATCTTTTGTTTTTGTTAAAGCATCAGTGATCCTTTAGCTTATCTGAAGTAGAAAATGATTATGTTACCAGACGTGTTTGATCATGTTACAGGGTGCTTCTCAAGTTTTGTTATCACCAAATATGGGAAGTGTGCTTACAATGAAGTCTTTTCATACATCTATGTGAGTTCTCCAAGCATGCAATCTTGCTATGAAAATTGTCACAGAAAGAGTTTAGTTTTTGTAGTTTTCTGTCTTAACATATCTTTCAGGAAAAGAATATCTTCACATCTCTTAATAGTGTGATAGCTTTCAAATGTATTGTTGTCTGAGCCGTTGATTAAACAAAATGGTGCTGATTGCAGCAGGGTTGCTGAATGTGGGCAGAAGCAGCTATTGCAGCCTGTTCACTAAGAAGTCATTTATCAAAGTTTTATCTGATTTCAGAGGCATTAGATTTATCAGTCACGGTTTATAAATGGCATGTCATCAGGATCAAACTGAAGCAATACCTTGCTTCAAGTGCCGCTGTAAAGCAAGTGTAAACATCTTCTGCAGATGTACTGTGTCCTTGCACTAGGAGGTATGTCTCATAATGTGTAATTATAACTACCATTAGTATTTTAGTTGAGTTCTAGATCTTTCATTTATTTTGGTGATCAAAGTTGGATTAAATAAACCTGCTGTGTATCCCAGCCTGGCTAGGAGTCTTGGATTTAACCATTCGGACAATGAAAACATTTGAGATTAAAGTGCAATGTGGAGGGAGTTTTATTAAACTTATAAAAATCCATTTGAGTCTAAATTGACCCAGATAGTTCTTCAACCAGCCTGAGGAAAAGTGCTAAAACCCCAGTAATACAGGCACTTTGCCAACTCGGCTGGGTTTAGGATGTTTTTTAAAGTGTTAGCACCCAGACCTATGTTTGCAAACTTAAATTGCATATTGTTGGTTAAGGGTGAGATGACTGTTAGACCCTTTAAAAGCACATACAACTTCTTTAAGTGGTTATGAGGGTAAATCTTATTGTCTGAGAAAATGACTTCAGCACAGCTATTCCTTTTATTACAGTGCAGAATGTGAAGGCATTACTCAGTTTAATAAATCCTACTGTATCTCTCAGTCTGTGTAGGCTGATATAAATTTCTCCAGTTATGTCATATTACCACCTTTGTACAGCTAATGTTACGTCTTGATGACTGGTGGCTGATAAATGCAAAACCTCATTTGGTTTGTGAATGATTGAATGCTAACACTGTTTAGATTTCTTAATATACTTGTATTAGCATGAATAAGTAATGAGCATGCCAGGCTTTTTTGAATATTTGATTGTATCTTTATAATGGATTTGTGTCTCTCTCTTTGTGCTAATGTCATTGTAACTTTGTTGGTGTCATAATTCCAAACCTTAGCAATCGATCTTTATCAGCATATCTTAAGTCAATTACCCTCTCATGGCCAAATTACTGTGTCATAATACTTTTCTTTTAAAAGTATCCTGCATATTGCATTTAGGATACAAATAGGTAGTAATTCTGTCTACAGTATATTTCTCATTTCCCCATTTGGCTTGTATTAGTGTTTTGATCAGTGATTTTTGTTGTACTGTCTCTGTAAGCATAGATGAATGCACACATGAAACAGTAAAGCTCCTCCTGTTTGACAGAAGACTATCTGACCCTTGCTACTCAAATTCAGGCATCTCTCACGTGCTTACTTTTAAAAATTAAGCCCTAATATTTCCAGTTTCATGGAAATAATCATCCATCATTTTCGATTACGAAAAGAAAATATTAACGTCAGAGACAGGTTATTCTAATACCCTAAAAATATGTACTTGAATTATGGTAGATTTTCTTTCATCATCCTGCATCACGTTTACTTACTCATGTTAAATGAGTAAAGAAACTGAAAGAAAGGTGGCAGTCTTGTTAGCAATTTCTTAATAGATTTCTCAAGTATATGTTGCTATTTCTATGAAGTACACCTGAACAGAAGATTAACAGACCAATAATATTGTTGGGACAGGATGTTGTCTGGGTGTGCAATGCCCTGGCTCTGGCTTCTGAGAATAAAGTGCTGCTCTGAGGTGCCAAACTTAGCTGAGTCACCCCTGCAGCAATAATTTTGGCTATGGAAATTTCAGAACCAGTCATGTGGACTTTGGTTCATGACAGACTTAAAACTGCTTAATGGCAGATATGGGACCCATTATTCTGGAGACACGTAGTGGAAATCTGATGCTATGTATTTCAACACATCTGTTCCAGTCCTCTCCTTCACTGCATTAGTGGTATACCATATACAAGTAACACCTCCTATATTTCATTACCTTCTTTTATGAGAAGAAGCAGAACGAGCTGGAATATGAGACTATCAGAAGTGGATCTGCTCCTCCCTTTTTCTTTGAAATCAGCTAGCCAGAAGATACCAAATGCTTTGCAATTTTAAAGCCATTTAATCAAACTGCAAAATTGATGTACAATAAACAAGTCAGTAACAAGACACAACTAAATTGCTAGGTGAGGAAGAAACAAACAAATAGAAAATAAGATAAATTACCTGCAAGTGATTGGGAAAGAGATGGCCTTGTTGTCCTATCCTCCTGTTTTGCTTACTATTCTTTGGCTACTGGCTTCTGGATTAAACTTTGGACAGTCCTCTCCAATTCCTACAAAACTTCTTTTTGTCTCAATTCAAAGGCTTGGATCTGTTCCACATTGCTGACAGACCCCTTGTCTTCTATGGAACCTTCCAGCCTGGCTCCTGATACAGTCTGTGCCTGCAGCCCGCTGCCCTGCTGTATCTGCTGTTCCGGAGGGCCTGCAGAATGAACACTCTGTTCCTCTCATGCCTCTGCACAGGGCTCCATCTGATCACAGTACAGCTGTCAGAGCAGTGTAATCACAAGGCAATCCACTTTGCTGCCCATCCTCAGAGCACAATAACCATACCATTTTCAGTCCTCTAAACGGAAACCTATGAAGAAATCCATCAGATTGTTCTCTTTGTCACAAGCTTTCACACTGCAAGATTTGTAGAGCATTCAGTCCACTTTGTGTCTGATAAAGAGAGTATGATATGTTAATACTGGTGATTCTGTATTTTTTAGGGACAGAATGTGATGTGGAAAAATATAGTGACTTACAATAGAGAACATGACACACGCCTTTGTGCTTTCAAATATTTTCTATCTGCACTGAAAGGAGTAAAAATGCTTGCTGAGATTTTGGTCCCTGTTTTCCTTCTCATTCCTTGTATTCTTATTTTAGAGATATTTGGGCTGAAAGCGGGGTCTCCTTGCAGCTTTTCTTATATTCCTTATATTCCTTATATTTAGAAAGATGCTACTTGGTACACTTGCCAGAAGTCTAGAGTTGAAACGTGCTATCAAGGTGTGTCAAGATAAGAAGCCTACAGAACTGTTACAGATTGGTGTAATGAAAACCTCTGGGAAACACCTCAGGCTTTCAAAGACTTATCAGTCTTAGCCCAGGGATAAAATTTTGTGAATCTTCCTCATCTGGTTTGTGAAGTTCTTCACCTTCTTTCTGGCTAGCACTCTCTCTAATCATATTCACCCTAGTTGCATTCCCGTTTGGACACTCTATGTCCAGGCCTGTTTCCTATGAATCTTTATTCTGTGTACTCATGTCCCACTTTTCAGACAAAAACAGAATGTTCTCTGGATCATCAACATCTCACATAGAGCTCTACATATTCAGTCCGTTTAGAACAGCTCTATATTTTGTAGCTTATTAGAATTGTGTGGGAGAATTGGAAGGGTCACGTTTCCCTCTGGAACAGAATGAATGTGGTATAGTTCAAAGCGATGCCAAATACAAAATCATATTTCTCTCCTACTTAGGAAACCTTAGCCTCAGAACTTTATGTTAGATGAGCAGATGCATTACATGGGATGCTTTCCAGATTCTTTTTAAGAGGTCTGAGTCACTCAGTGTTTGCCATGCAATGTCCTTTACTGTAACCATGTCCCTAGACCACTGAATAAGCACCAGGAAACATGCTGAGCAAATTAGTAGACTGAATATCAAATTTTTATTAAGGCTCATCATTCAAGTGAACAGTGACAGGAGCGTCAAAACCAAAAATCATTAATTTAAAAAATTCACTCTGAATTTGCACTTGGATTTGAAGAATCTTGTGTTTTTGCTTCATGGGACATGCACAGTCGTCACCTGCATGATAGATTCATGCTGATGAGCTGATAATTTGATGTTTTCACAAACTTATTCATTTGATTGTGTGATCAAACGGAGCTGTGGACAGTTTTTAACATTTTCAGTATCACTTCTATTTTTCTGGAGCATTTTGTACTTGCTGTGTTGAGCATCAATACATCTGTGGGCCCCCTTATCGCTAAGTCCTATGCAAGGTCTCAGTAGGTGCTGGCCAGCTTTGCACAGCTCCTCTTTTTTGAGGAGGTATATTGCAAGTTTACTTTTTATGGTGAACTTTTCGTATTTCTTACAGTTTACATGTAAATAACTTCATGAACACAATAATTTTAGTGTTATTTTATCTCATATTCCCTTAATTCTCTCAAGTTTTCGGTTAAGTTCTATCTGGTGAAACCTATCTGATTGGGTAACTTTAGAGAAAGTGCTTCAAAATACTATGCAAGAACAAGGTTTTGGTGAGCTGTGTGTATCATTCAGAATGGAGCATGAATTTAAACAGCTAGATTAGTGCTTAGCTCACAAGAGCACTTATGAAATCATTGTTTGTTTCTGCTGTGTTCGTATACGTGTGTCTGTCCTTTCAAATCTGTGTTGTTAATTTTTCCCAGCAACCTTTGGCACTACTGTGGATTTACTAAGTGGGCTGGAGATAGATTCCACTAAATACAGGTGAAGGCAATGTCTGGCTTACTTGTTTGAGTGGCAGAAGGTAAGGACAACTTTACTTTCTGATGGAATGTAATGCCTAAAATGGGTGGGAAGGATTTTCTTCAGGGTCTTTTGTCTGGAAAACGGACAAATCCTAATAGAAATCCTTTTTGACTTCGGTCTTACATATTAATGACCAAAAAATAGGAATTTCGGTAATAGGAAAGAAAAATAAATTTCTTAAATGAATAGTGTTCATTCATGCCGTTTCAATGCTTTTCTTAAATGAAAGATTAAAGGTGGTATTCTTAAAATGAAGGCTTGACAATGCTCCCTCTTACTTAAGTGGTGCAAGGAAACTTCTTAACAAGCTTTTCTAGCCTTAATGCCTAACATATGACTAGTGCTGGACACTTGCACTATTCATGTTGCACATTAGATGCATTAAGTTTGAGTGTTGTGGCTCTTTTCCTCAGGAGTTTAATTTGTATGTTGCAAACTTGTTTAGATGGGCAAAGGAGTTTTTTTCTCAAGTTCCTTGGCACAGAGATTTCTCCTGTATTTCCTGGTTGAAAATTCCTTCTCAATTTGATCACTGAAAGACTGCTATTAGTTCTTTTACTCTCAAGATATGAAGAAAAAAAAAAAAAAAAGGGGGGGGAAGTTAATTAACAGTCTGTCCTTTTCTATATTCAGAAGTTTGTAAATCTGTCTAGTTCACGGGAAAGCATATATTAAAATAGAATGTTGCATGGAAAAAGCCACCTACAGATACTACTTTTGAGATAAAGGACTCAGTAGAGAAGCCAATGACGTTCTGTCTTTTTGCCTGGAATGTTCACCAGGCATCTCCAGTGTGATTAGGGTTTATAAATGCCAGAGATAAATGGTCAAAAGAAACTGCTGCAAATGGCAGTAAGTATTGAGGGAAAAGCTTAAACAATTCTCTCCTAGCAGCTTCCCCTTGTGATTTACTTCCTTTGAAATTATGACTTGCAGGTTTACCTGATTGACAGTTTATTTTATCTTCTAACCACCTGGCACATCCATATTTTCATTACTACTACTATATCAATATCATATCAATACTTCTGTTGTAATGATGGCACTATTCATAGAATCATAGACTGGTTTGGATTGGAAGGGATCTTTAAGAAGATTACCTACTTCCAACCCGTTCCTATAGGCAGGGACACCTCTCTCTAGACCAGGTTGTTCAAAGCCCCATCCAGCCTGGTCTTGAACCACCTCCAGGGAGAGGGCATCTACAGCCTCTCTGAGCAACCCGATCCAGTGTCTCACCACCCTCACAATAAAGAATTTCTTCCTAATATCTGGTCTACAATTAATTAGTCTATTCATTATCAAAATGTACTTATAGTTTGTGCAGAAAAGTAATAATAAGTACCCAAGTACTGGAAGCTGTAAATGATACCTTGAATTCTTTAGAATCCAAGAATTCTCTGCCTGGGAGCCAGAGCCTGTGTCAGGTCACTTGACCAGCAGTGTGTGTTGCTTCAGTAAATCATTTAGAATTGGGATGGTGATGCTGTAGGCTCCTGTGAAGTCCATTTTGCTCATAAGCCATAAAGTAGAGAAAACTGACAAAACCCTGTGCTACTTACATATGTATATACTTCATGCATGTCTGGGCATATTTGCACCTGACAGTCTGTGCAATTATGGGAATTCAATTACAAAATTGAATTTATTACATTAAATGCACAATTCAAAGGTTAAAACCTTTGAAGAGTATCAGCTCTCATCGTAGAGATGAGCTTCCTTCATTCAGTGTTGGTTGAAAGCAGTTTCTTTGAGTTCCAGTCAAAATTGGCATGGACGAAGACTGTGTGACTGATGCTATTTGATTCTGTTTTGTCTCATATCTTCTTTATTCTGCAGTTGGTATGGTTTTCTAGTTGGAAGTGGACAAGCATCTGATTCCTGTATACTCCTCCTGTAGTGAAAATTGTTGTGTAAATTCACAGGATTGTGTGTTCTTATGCAACTCCAAGATTTCCTGTCCAGAAACACCAGTGTGCCTGAAAATACTGTGCCAAGCAGTAGAGCTGTTTTAAAATGATGGAAACATTTGTATAATTTGGAGTTCCCATGCTCAGCACTTTCATTTCATCCTGTGCAGAGTAGTAGTTGTAGTATGAATATTTTACCAACTTTAGTTTATTTTTCTCTGTTGATTTGAATTTTATGTTTGTTTTTGTCTATGTCATAAGATTTTCAGATGTTCAACATATTGTATTTCTGTATGTCTACTAGCTGGCTACTAATTTTGAATGTCTGTGACAAACTTATCATGCTTGCTATTTTTTCCTGATTCTTAAATATTTGATACAATCATCTAAAACCTTATTTGGTTCAGTTTTTGATGCTAGAGTTGGGAAAATGAAAATTGCTGCATTTCTTTAGATCCCTATGTGTTCTACAATAATTCATACAATGGATTTTTTTTCATACTAAAGTTTTCTTAAGATATGACAAGCGATTATTTCTTTAAGTATGTCCTCTGCCCATTATTAAACTGATTATTCAAATCTCATTTAAAACAAGAAACCAGATGGCAATATTCCAGTATTTGTTGCTACTAGCAACCACAAACCCCAAACTGAGAGATTTTCCATTTTTCATTGTGGATAAAGGGATCTCTTCATTTTATATGCAATAAAAGAAACTACAGCCAAGCACTTACAGAACAAGATCGTTATATTATTACTTTACGGATGCTGTTCACTGACTCTTTTACACATGTTGATGATCTCTTAAGGTATATGATCTATTTCTAGGTTTGCTAACTTTGTTACTAATTAACATTTTAAGTTAGGAGATAATACTGTCATGAAAGGGAGGCTTTTTATTTGCTTTTACTTGGTCAGAATGTGCGACCTTCATTAACAAAATTATGACTCTTTGAAGAAACTGTGAGGAAAAAGTAAAAGTAAGAAAAGCTTAAAAACTGTGATTTGAGTAGAAGAAATGTATATGTATGGTAAGAGTAAACTGGAAGGCAATATAATGATGTCATTTGAAAAATGATAACTGGTGAATGTTCAATGCTGCTTCAGAAGTATTAATGATTTCAAAAGCAGGTACTGAGTTAGTATCAGAGCTCCCTCCAAGTTTCCATGTTTAGCATTTAGGAGGCCCATAACTGACCATCATTAACCAAAAAATGGCAGTGTTTAATGTGAGGTGAGGGATATCTGGGTCTCCTCCTTTATGATTATTTACTGCATAAAGGCAAAAAGTGATGTCAGAACAGCTAATCAGAAAAAAAGATGATAACTATAATAAACACAATTGTGGGAAAGTAACTTGTTAATTTTCATATAAGGGCATTTTTTATCTACAACTGTTTTCTTCATGTGTGCACATGCAGGTATCTAAATGTGTATGTTTCGTAACTGTACGTGTGCCTGGCACTACGATATGAAAGCTGTTGCTTTAGTGATGTGTAACTGAAACTTTCTTTGGTCCTAAGTGACAGATGCCATTCAGGCTGCTTGATGCACTGCTGAAGGGTCTACGAGGTGTTAGTAAAGGGAGAGTGAAGGAGGTGTGCCAGGGCATGAAATGTGAAAGTAGGGTTCTGTTATGCATTTATTTTTTACAAGGGATTTTCATATGTTAAAATTTTTCATGACTAACTTTTGAAATAAAATGCCTAATTAATAGTTAGCATGCTCAGCCCTGGAATCCAGAGGCTATTTACACTCTGGTAATTTCAAGAAACAAATATTAGCTTATAAGCGCTGTGGTGGCAAAATGTGCTAGCATACATGTTAAGTTTCTAATCAAACATTGCAAAAATTCATTAATCAGTATTTCATAGTTCATTACAGTCTGACTAATTTTGAAATCCTTCATGTAAATTGATTAAATGTCTCCAGCATTCAGATAAATGGGCTTTTGTTTTAAGCAACCTTTACTGGGAAGTCCATATTTCTCCAGGATTGAGTTCTGGTAACATTTGACTGTCATGTCTGACATACTATCCAGCTGCCATTTCACCCCTTCTTCTTCCCCTTCTCTATGTTCCAAATATCTCATTGACCAATTGTAAGAGGAATATTCTTAAATCTTCTTTAGACGTAGCAGGTCATAGTTAGAAAGTGCTCCATCATTTTCTGTCATCATTTACTGTCAGCAGTCAGCAAAGCTTCTTTTTTTTGGTAATGCAACTCTTGTCCTATGTGTTAGAGGGAACTATTTTGTTATATATGTAGCAGACACGGGAATGGCCCATTCTGGTGACCAAGTTTTATTTTACCCAATAATTTAACACTGCTCTCCCTGTACTCTGCATCCCAGAAGCTGCAACCAAAAGTGCGATGCCAGGATGGGTGAGCACAGCTCTGATCTCATCCACATGGATCAGCCTTTGGGGGTGAGAGGGAAGACAGCTTGATATCACTGAGTCTCCTATTAGGGCTCCTGGTTTTACAGTTTTATGTAAGACTGTGACAGGATATTAATGGATCTACTGCAGCATGTAGTGCTTTTTATTAGAGATATACCACATTCTTCCTCATGTAGACTTATAGCAGTTGCTCTATATGGCAAGCACAGAGAATGGTCTCACATAGCCTTACACAAAATAAATTCCCGTGGAAGCCTAATGCTGCCTGGAAAAGTAATGGCCATATTCTCATTTAGTTTATTTTACTGGTCAATTTAAAATTTCTACTGCGGATGTGCATTTTTTAACTGGCTTTTCGGAAGTATTTAATATTTCAGGACTCCTATGGCACGAACATAAGGGCCTCTGGGTGGCCAGCATATATTAAGTTCTCAAGTGCAAATTCAGCTTTGCAGAAGTTTGTTTCTCATAGTGGAGTCTTCTGCGTATCCAGATAAATGATTTATTCAGTCTCTTCTTGGATGTATATATTTGTTAATCCTGGGACACTCTACATGCAGTGACTGTCCTTCCTGCACTGAGACCTCTGCTCTGCCCTTTGTACAGTAGTAGCCTCTGATGGCTGCTGGGCAGAAGACCGCTGCCATGTGCTGCTCTCTGTGCTCTGACCTGTAACAATCTCATTGCTATAGAAAGAAGGTCTTTTTGTTCTCTGCTCCTGTTTTGATATGTGTACTGGATGGTCAGCTATTTAGCACCACTTGACAACCTGTTTCTGGGATTCTTATCCCCTATGGACTTCTTGGTACTGTTGTGCTCTGGAAGCTTGGACTTTCTGCATCCCACAGATGCTTGCAAGTCATAGGAGGCAATTACAGAAGTGTGGCTCTTGGTAAAGTCAGGAAGGGCTGTATCTGTCCTGACTAACATGGTTTGTGCTGTTGATTTGTAAGTTGTTCAGTAGCAGCTGCCACAGTATCTTTAAGGATTAGAGGTTAAGAAAACTTTAGCCAAAAATGGCTTCTTTGCTCATGAAGAATGGAAGTGTGCTGTTGTCATTTGGTATTTGAAGAAAAAGATGAGGATTCGAGAAGGTGTAGAATGGTTTCTGAAGGCTGATCTCAGGAAAGCAGGGGACTTCATGAAACCCCTAAACCCTATGAAAAAGCTGGTAGCCAGTAACACTAATGCTGCTGTTAGTGATGTTGCCTTTGCTTCTCATTGTTCTGATTTGTAAGCCACAACTTCTAACTGTGAAGCATGCTATTTCTAGAGGTATTTTTTTGGAAAAAACTGGCCATGGACAAAGTGAATTCCACAGAGATGTGTCAGACCAATGTTGTTGCTTTTAAATGTTTATGCATTATTGTTCTTTCTAAGAAATTGTACCGGGTTACACATATCAAGCAAGTAGAACATATCTTAATTTTCCTCTTGTTGTCTGCTACGTCAGCATTAAGCATTTCACTTTTTAATCAATGTCTGAACTTTTCCAACTTAAGTTCCCAGCTGCGTGGCTGGCACGTTCCCCCACTCAATGCTCTGTTTGGGTCCTTGGTTTCGTGGTCCTTCCAGAATCCTAGTGCCTGATCCAGCTGTGTGGTGCCAGCCTGCTGAGGAATGCCTTTCAGGAATGTACTTCATTTCCGGCTTATCTTGAATTCTTTTCTTGTTTTAATACTTCATGCTCTTTGTTTATATGTTGAATGACTCAATTTTGAGATACAGCTGAGCGCTTTTTTGGATTTTAGAGCAATGGCTTTGTAGTACTTCTCAAGCTCTGATAGTATAGGTTACTAATTTACAGTGGAAATCCTACCAATTCAGCACTTCACAGGAACAGTATCTTATTATTTACACAAAGCCTTTTTGAGTTAAAATGTTATCAATTAGTAGTTATATGTTGAGTTGTTACTTGTGTCAACAGCCCTGGTTGGGTCTTATGCCATGCAGATGGCATGATGGATGCAGATGGTGACAGAACAAAGCCTGGTAGATGCAAGACCATGAAGGAGCTTTGTGTCTGCTGTCTTTCAAATCACTATCAAAGGTATAAACTTTTGATTCAATTGAAGAGAGTTGTGGTGAATTAAAGCATTTTAAATGCTCCAAATGCATTAGGTGCTTAAGTGGAATCTCAACATCCCTCAGCAAGAGAATAGGCATTTTGGCACTGGTGTCTATTGCTGGCAGGGTTGGGAAGGTATCTTCTCTTTCATAGGTTTCTCCTCTTGGACTTACTGATACAATAGTAAAATTTATCTTGTTATTTTCATGTCAGTCTAGAAAGAAAAAGCCTGGAGAAACATTGTTTCAACTCAGTTCTGTTTTACACCTAATAGATTCAGAATTGTGTAATTCACAAATGTGTAACGATGTTCTTTAGGAATCAATTTATATAACAAAAGATTAAATTATAAAAAGTTATAACTGAGATTTCTGTGCCTATCTCTGTGGTTTCTGAAGGAAATACTCCCTTAAAATTTGCATATTTTAATTCCAGTGGTAGTGGCAGTAATTTATTGTGAGTTTTTTCTTCTTTCTTTCTATCCTTTTTCTTTAAGCAGCAGGTGGATTACTAACAGCAATAATATGTGCTTCAGCTTTGTTTCCTTTAGCAATTTCATACAGTTGCTTTCAGTAAAGATACTGTACTTATAGGGTGAGCAGAATACAGAGAATGTCTCCCAGTCACCTGAGAGAGATACCAACATGTGAAAGAAAAAATATTGAAGTAATATGTACTTTTTCCTTGCTTTTATGAGCATAAAGTTCTGAAACAATGTATCCCTCTCTTCAGCAATATTTGTGTCTTTCATAAATTATATTTACATATATTTTATGGAAAAATGGCTCCTCTTTCTACCTCTGTAATAAAAGAGTCTTTGAAATTTGCTCTCTAATAAATTAAAAGTAGCCACATCTTCTTCGAAAATCATAAGGGGGAATGAAGTGCCCAGTGCATGTTAACTTTTGATGATGCCCAAAAAAATCTGTAGATTTCTCTCAGATCTCTCCAAAATTAGTGGTCAGGAGTTTGGTTTTAGGAACAAGAAATTTGCTATCTCACACTCCTTTTTTTGCCTTAGAGATGATTGTTGTTTGATGATGTATCTTTTTTTTTTTTTTTCCCTCAGGTTAATGTTCATAGAGTGAGGGTGTTTTACCTCTGACAGTGCTAGCTTTTGTAGTTTTGCAAATATGAATTTCTAAAAACATGCTTTCTGATATGCCTTGTGTAGTAAGTGATATGCATACAAGCTCACTTCAACAGAATGATAGCAGCATCCTCAACAACAGCCATTGTTGCTGGAGATCCACCCATGTAAGAGTGGATGTGTGAAACTTGTGTCCCTATGTCTCTGTTCATTTACAGGTGGACAGATTATCTCCCTTATCTCTCCTCTTTATATGGATTTTAAGCTATACATATTATAATTTATTTTAGCAAGTACCTAGTGAATGGAAACATTGGCCACAGATAGCCATAGATCTGAAGGCAATGAAGAAAAAATGAACAATCGTGGTCTACAGACATAGGGAACGAAGTACTCCAAACGTAGCTTAGATAGATCTGCGGTGCTGCTGCATCGTTGGTTCAAAGATGGGCGCCTAAAAAGGGGTAATCTGATGGAAATGCTGTTGTCTTCTTTAGTAATGTGGATTAAAAATTATTATAGGGTTTGTTAATTAAAGTAAACTATGGTAGTTTGCCAGATAAAACCAGGATAAACTTTGTACTGTGCTGGGGATTTCAGTACTTGTTATCGTTTACACTGACAGATTTAATCTGAATTGGTTCCATATCTAACAATGCATTAAAAACAGGAAGTAAGAAAAAGTGTCTTCATTTTTGAAACGTTTCCCAAATCCAAAAAAAGAAAAGTATTTTCTGAAAATATTGTCAATATATTATTAAGAATTATTTTAAAAGGTTTTGGAACCATAGAATCATAGACTGCTAATTTAATATAAATGCTAATAATATTCTGCCAAGGACTATTTTATGCTGCTAAAAAAAAAAAAGAAAGAAAAAACACATGGAATAACTAATAGTAATGAAATAATTTTAGACAGTGTCTTAGTTTGGGGAAATATATTTTACGCTACAGAATTTCAAAAGAGAAAAATATTTTAAAATGTTCTCCTTATGCTTCTATTGTATTTTTACTTTATTGGTGGTGATTTCTACTTTTGACTAGCTAATGGGAATGTATTTTTTCTCTGTATTGCTATTACCTCTTCCTGCTACTTTCCAGGTCACTAATTTTTCTGCTTAGAGTTCATTCTGCTTAGACCGATATGCTGTCTTTTTTAATGAGGTTATTTCTGGGTTATTAGCCTTCCTGTTATATGATACCTTATGTGAAAGATCTAATTGATGTAAATCAAACATAGCTCGCAGAAGAAAATCAAAGTGATCTTTTAGATATTTTGTAGGTTCATGTGTATCTCAGAAATTCTGTATTTGAGGCTACTTTTTAGACAAGAGGGTTATATGTGGCTAATAACACAAATAAATCTTTTTTTATTCATACATTAACAGGTTCAAAGAAGTGGAAATTGAAGAAATGCATTGGCATTTTGGTTTGCTGAATAAGCTTTAGATGAAATTAGTCTGAAAAGTATTTTGTGGGAGGGGTTTAATTGTACAGTTCAATAACCTCAGCAACATTTTTATTAGAGCATTCTTACATAAGCCGTTAAGCTTTAGGTTAATTTTTACTGCTATTTTCTGGTTATATTTAATAACAGAGGTTGGAAATACAATGAAAACTATGCTATGCTTTGTTAAAACTTTTGAATGAATTACATTTATGAAGCATTTTTAGTATTATTTTTGCTGCAAATCTGGAAGGATTGTGTTGTATATTACACATATGAAAAGCATGGTTTTTCTTTTTTTAATTCATTTTACTTGTGGTAATGGGTAGTGCCAAGGGGAATAGTTTGACTTTTGTATGCAACTTTTATCAAAAAGAAAACTGTGATTTTTTTTCTTTTTCACATTGTCTTCCCTTCTTTTGCCACCTGATATCTTTTTGTCTCTGCTTAAATGTAGTTTAAATGTGTGGGAGTGACCTTTATCTCTAGTGATTTATATTCTTTCATACAACGTGAGCATGTTTTATGTAACGTACACACAAGGGAGGTGGTGTTTCTTGAGCAAATATCTGGTACAGTATGCCCCAATTTACCCACATATGAATATTTAGGTAAGAATTTCACCTGAATTTAATGCTTGCTCTGCCAGTCACCAAGTGATAACATGTTTTGTGTGTTTTAGCACTGGAGCATGTAGCAGCATTGACCTCTGCTGCCACACCTTAATTCTATTTAATGCACGTAGAAAATTGTTTTGATGCAAAAAACTGGGTCAAAATCCTATTTTTATCTGCTTTACAGGTCTATAACAAAAGTTAGCCTCTAATCAAAAAGGCTTTCATGATAATAGGATACATTTTGTTTTGTCTTGCTCAGAGCTAGCAAACTATCCATAATTACTGTTCTTGAATCACTAGTATTTATTATTATTTTTTATTTCACAAGAACTTCAGTACACTTCTGTGCTGAGAGACACAAATATAAAATGTTGGAATGTTTGCTATATCTTATGCTGAACTTCTGAGTGTTCTTGGTGTCAGTGAAGGATTTGGTAGGAATCTGAGTAAGCCAAAACTGAAATATGTATTCTGGAAGTGGATTTAAAAGTATGTCTGCAGATAATGTCTTTCCAGACCAAACTTCATGATGAATTTTTGACAAATGCTACATCGTGTGAAATATTATAGGGAATGAAAGCACACATCACAGAAGATATCATGAATCTAAGCAAAAAAATCAGTTTTTTTTTCTTGCCAGTGAAAAAATTGCAAAAGTTCAGGTAAAAACATAAGAAAATGGCATCCAGTCAAAGATGGCATTCGGTCAAAGCAAACCTTTCTCTGTAGTTCCGTTGTCATCCTGGGCTGTCACTTCTGGTTCTGAAGGTGTGCACAGATGATATTGCGCTGGCACAGATCTTGGAGTGTGCAGTGCTGCTGTTGAGTGTCAAATAACTCGTGTCTTTTCCCAAAATGAAGGACTTGGGCAGTTTGTTGTAGTTGAAGGATCTAATTTAAAGGAGGGTTTTTTAAAGAGAATGCAGATGCTCCTGGGAGGTGAAAACTTTCTGTACATTATATGTTTTAAGAGGTGGAATCCTCAGAACTGTTTGGGCAGCAGTTTCTAGTTTTATTTTAAAACAACCAAAAAAGCTTTCCCTTACATTTATGTTCTAGTCCTGGAACTACATGCATGGTTTAGGTCTCTGGGTTTAAATGAGCAGAGGGTTTGTGGGCTTGGACACTTTAGGGTTTGAATCTTGCAGCAGGAGAGCAGGTGTGACAGTTGAGGATGTCTGTCATTAATGTTTCAGTACCATGAGGAAAACCTTTTTCTTTGAATGATTTAAGTTGCAAATACAGGTCTGAAGACTTGGCAGGAATCCTCTGCTTCTGTTTGCTTCGCTTGCTCACAAAGAAATATTTATCATCAAATTAGGGGCTCTGTAGTAGGGGGCGTATTTATGAGCTCTTAAAAATGCGAGAGCAATGGTGTAAATGTCTCAGGTACTCAGTATGGTGGTGAATCTTTTGTTTTGTTTTGCTGTGCTTTGTTTGGACACAGAAGAAAGGAAGTTGCATTCCAAATTTATAGATGTACTTTCACATTTGCTTTTTCAGGTGTGTGAAATGGCTGGTGCTTGCTTCCAGGCCTATATCATAATCTAATAAACCTTTAATCTGGCAGAGTCTTTAAACCACTCTTTCTGAGTAATTTAAACTGTTGTATCTGCCTGCCTGTAAAAGATGGATAGTATTACTATTCACCTGGGGACTATCTTCATTAATAAATTTGGATGAGATTCCATTCACTCTTTTCATCTGTGCTTGATATAGAATTCTGCAGGTGCAGTCAGAAACGAAATTGGGGTGGAGGGGAGGAGGGAAAAAAAGAGCATCTAACTTCATAGCAGATTTTTTTCCCTTTTGTTTTTACTGTTTTGACATATCACTTTACATGATCAGTCACTCTTACTGCTATAGCACCCAAACCCACTAGTATCTATGAACACTGATAGCATTTGTAGTTTTTTTAAGAGGCTCTGTTAACATCAAATATGAATATTCTTTTTATCTTTGCTGATAGTAATTAAATGCAATAGAGATCATCCAGGACTTGAAAACGCAGGCCAGCATTCAGAGCTGCAACTACTTAGAGTTTGAGAGAGTTTGGGTGCAGACCTGGGGCTCAGGATTACTTTGAACTTGTCTTCATCTTAGGGTCATTAAAATATCTGTTATAGATGCTGTCCTGAGGCCCCTTCCTCATTTATAAAATGTTTTTGAATTTTACAAGATGATGCATGGATAAAGTTATTACCATTGCATAGCACATCTCATGTAAAATTCTTTGGAATGTTTTCAGCCTTTGTCACTTGAAGGAAGTGGCTCTTCTGCATTTCGATATCTGATGTGCAGGAAGGTGGTTGGTGGCAAACTCAAAACATGGCAGGTTATTGATCAATAACGTACAATTTGAGGGTGTACACATTTTGGCTTTTTTTTTAATTTGTATATGAAACACTGGGAATTCTATCTCAGTACTTCTACAGTTTGTGTACAAGCAAGAAAAGATGAAAATTCCTTCTATCTGCCTGCTAATAATTAAAAAAGTAGCAACAGGGACTTAAGATATAAAGAACTTCAATTGTTGCACTTCTATTAGAAGTAAGAATTCATAATCTGGAGCAGCAGTGAAGAGCACCGATACCTTTCTTTTTCAGTATCCTACTTATCAGAAACATCAGTGCTAAGAACATTGTGTTTTCTGATCTAGCAGTCACAATACATTTTATTTCAGAGTAGCATATCATGATAGCCAGTCAGTTAGCACCTTGGTGACAAAGTGTATATTGGAACCCCTTTTTACTGTGCTGTATGGGAATAGCCTATCTTGGCAATGACCCCCATAGGGACCCTCCTCCGCTGTGAGGACTCTGGAATGACTCTCAGGTTGATTTGATGACTTGTGCAGGCCACACTGAACCAGCTGCTGTTGTTGTTCCTCCCACCTGGATTTTGCGGGTCTGACGGTCCCAGAATCCAATGAAATGCAGTAAGAAAAAGAAGAGGACATCATTCAAACGAAAATACATGTTACCTGGTTTGTGCATGGTACCAAGTGAGGACATTCTGCTCTTTGGACGCAATGAATTTCGTGAAAAAACAGAACAGAAATTAGAAGGATTTCTATTCTTTTCTAAATATAGTTGGAAATGGGCAAAGTTTAAATGTGTCCGTACACCTTAAAGCTGGACAAAGACAAAAGCCTTCAGCAAAAGCCTTGCTTCCTGAAGGTGCTGGGTCTCTGCATTAGTGACTTTAGGAGCTGGCAAAAAGTTCCTAAAACTGTAGAAGCAAATTCCATTGACAGCTGGGCTCTGTGATGAGCATGTGAAGTGTATACATGGCTTAGAACTTTAGAACCACCAACTTTGGGGTCATCTATAAATGTTGAAGCTAAAAGTGCTAATGAATCTCATATGAAAGCAGATATCTACTTTTCTTAAGTTTGTAAGTCTAACAAGGTGAATGTTTTCATTTTTTTTCCCTTATCATTCTCTTCTGCTTTCTATCAACAATATTGAATGGATCAAATCGTGCTACATGCACCATGAACTCCCACTTCTTCTTTACTCACTCACCTGCTACTGGAGTATTACAGATCAATTTAGTAAGAGCACTAACTGCCAGCATTTTTATTTCTTCTGCTCCTTCTTCATATCCCAGAAGATGAATTCTTCATGTAGATGTTCAACATGTAGATGGCCAATTTACATTGTAATTCCTAAAACAGTTTGTTTAGAATTTATGCTAGCTAGAGCTCAGTGGTGCTGAGCATTTCCAAATTCCTTTTCCTTACTTGCACATGTTCTGGCAGGAAACATTATTCTTTTTGGTTAACCTGTCTTTCTAAGATAATTAACTTGTATTTGGAACTTTCAAAAAGATTTTAATTAAAAGTCAGATTTACACCAAAATGTTTCCCGGGATCCTGGATTTTCTTTGTTTTATACCATGTGTACACTTCTTTAGAGTCCTGCAGTAAATCCACAGTCATGTAACATATTCTGCAACCCTCAGAGATAACCTGGGAAAGTAGATTCCACCTACTGTTTTTTTCCAGGTTAGATTGGTTTATAAAGTGGTCTGGAATGTGAACTTTCTTCTCTGTTGTGGTCTTGTTTTGTTTGAAGCCATCCGTACATCATGATAAAACTTCTTTAAAAACAAAAACACAAAATACTTAATTTCATTAATCTGTTTAGCAATATCAATATAATGAGCCATAATATTGATTTTTTTACTTAGGATTTAAAATCTCTATTTCTTTCCACAGAATTAAATGCTTCAAACTGATAGTCAACCTCTTTACAGTCCCCTCTTTAATTTAGTTGTTATAATTAGGCATTAACTGGTGTCGGTGCTATAGCCAGTTACAAGCCATTCTGTTCTGCTTGTCTTGATTATCACAGTTTAGATGTAAAGTAAATTAGAATGAAAGACTATACAGTCCAATTACAGATAAAAGCAGCAAACTCTACTGCTGTAATTAGATGCCAGTACTATTTTTCTTAGATTTTCTATCTCTGAGGGCATTTCTTGTAGCTACTTTGCTGAAGCTAATGTTTAAAGATTTAATAAATGTTGTGTGTCTTTGTGGCATCATCTTTGCTCCTTAAGCTGTAAGTAGCCTGTTCTGAGGCACAGATCCTGTGTCCATGCATTTCTTGTGTGTGATGCACTTCTCTTTCAAGGTGAGGGAATGGGTTATCCATATTACAGGTACATTGACATTAATAAGCACGAGAGTGAGATATTTAATGTGTGTTTTCAGGTCTCTTCACTTGTATTAGTGCTTACTGCTGTAATGCAAACTAGTACCATCCATTTCTCCTGTGCCACTGCAGGTGTGAGTGAGTGCATGGAGGGTTCCTCCACCACTGTGGCCACTCCACCATAGGACAGCTACTTCTGTGAATCTGCCACAAATCTCTTTGCTGTTCCTCATTGACAGCAGTTTAAGCGGCACATCCCAGAGTTATTCATTAAAGAGTCTCTGCTTCAAAAAGTTCATGGGGTAAGGGGAAGACAAAGACACCAGCAGGCAATTGACTTGCTCAACATCATATAAAGTTTCCTGGCTCGCAGTCCAGTACCCTACAAATGAACTCTTGTTATCTCCCTAAAAAATCTTTTATAAATGGGCACACAAACACCCATAAAATAACAAAGAACAATGTAGGCTTGGGTCTGCATTTCTCAAGTGCTCAGTCTTTTGTTTGCCTTGATATCTTTTGCTAAAAACAATGAAGTGTATGAGTGGCAAAAAAGCACCATGTCCGAATTCACAGAAACTTTATGAAAGGATAAGAGCGACGAGAGCTATTTCAGTCCTTCAGCACGATGGTCGCTGTAAATGTGACATTTTTGGTATTTTGACCAGCAAAGGCAATGTAGTTGTGCTAATTCATAACTGCAAGGAATACTTTATGTCAGCAAAAACAAAAATTTGGCATTGTTTATCCTTAAGTCCATGAGGTGCAAAGGAAATACCTTTATAATAATTTAGGAGAAGTCAGGTGTTTGCTACAACTGATCAAAATGACCTAACAATTTTTTTTTTTTTTTTTTTTTTTTTTTTTTTTTTTGCATTGAAAAATTCAAAAGTATGAGGGCTACTCTGAAAACAATACTTCCTATTTTCTTATGCTGGCTCATAGTGTCAGAGGTAGGTGTTGGTGTTATGACAGTAGAGGTTGAACCTCCCCACCAATATTCTCTTCCATTTTGTTGTCATGCAACATATCAGCAGAGGTGCAGTCTTACAAAATGGAGTCTGATATGGAAGTGCAGGTGTTGCACAATTGTGTCATTGAATGACTCCATGTGGAAAAAAGTGTTACCTATTGCTATTCAACAATGCTTGCTGATTATTACACGCACAGCATGCAGGTGTTTGTTCTGCTGGAGAAACTGCATAGCTAACGCTGGTGACTGTGTTGGAAAATAGTGTTTTGTAGCTTAGAATTTGCTCTATCAAAGAGTGTTATTGTGTTCTTTGTAGCTGTTGTATTTTTCATGGAAATAAATAGGAGGCATTACTTTTGGAGCAACTTATGTATAATCTTGTTTTGGGAAAAACTGAATTTTAGTTAACATTTTGGAGGGACATTGAATTAAAATAATTGGTTTAAACTATTTTTTTCTGCAAAGTTGCTTCAATTCATTCAATTGCATATTAAATATTCTTACTAGTAAACACTGGTATTATGTGTATAATGCTATCTTTGGTGTTTATGATATACTTAACATTTTACATGATGCAATCAGAATAAGATTGCTGAAAGAATAATTTCTTCATAAACGTATATCTGAAAATATTATTGGGGACAGTATCTTACTAGAAATTAAAGTAATTGTTTTGCACCAACTTGAAATCTCTTCCATTGAAATAAATAAAATGCCAGTTATAGATAAGTTTTCTAGACCTTTAGGAAATGGTAATATGTATTGTATGTAACTGAGTATCCAAGCTGTCGTGCTTTAAGTCACAAAATATCATCTATACATGCTAAAATTTTTAAATTAATACAAATTATTATCAGTAAGAGATACTGCTAGAAACAATCTCAAACAAGGAAAATGAGGAGTAAACTGCTCCTCCTGTGTGAAATTTGCTCAAGTAGACTTCAGTCCAGTTGCTTGGAGCTTAGGTCACACTAGTCTACTCTTTTAAAGGTGAACTAAACCTCTAGAGCAGAGTTTGAGAGCACGGCAGTAACACTACTGACTCAAATAGTGGCTGCATTTCTTTTACACCACTTCCATGATGTACTTGAAACATCAAAGGCATCTATATAAGAGCTTCACAATGGACTTTACATTGTCTGGAGAACTTGTATCACTATAGAAACAGGAAATCTAAAGAAATTTTATGTGAGTATCATAATATTAGAGACCATTATTGGAGCAATGTTATAGCTGGTAGTAAAAGAGATTTAAAAAACATACTTGTGTTATCGATGTTTCTCTCTACCTGCTGTGTTTCAGTATCATTTTAATGTACCCGTAAAGTGGAAAAAGCTCATGTTGTTTGATTCTCTAAGGTAAAGTTAATTGGTAATTTAAACCAAAATGATAATCAAAAAAACATTAGTAAGTTAGATTTTTCAAAGCAGTGTTAAAACTTCCTGTTTCACAGTGAATGTACAGAAAATGATGTATGTTGATTTAAGGAGATTCAGTTTTACTTGATTAATTTTCTAAAGATCACTTAAGGTGTAAGCAAAGCATATATTTTCTTGTGAAACCAAATTGGTCTGACCCCTTGCTAATTTTACCTACAATTAGTTTGGTGTAATTATCACAGCATACAACAATTTAGTCTGCTTCCACAAAAAAAATATATTGTTCATGAGGCCATAAAACTCTTTAAAAATTGCTTAATGAACAACTCAGCCGTGTGTCTTAGAAGATGAGAATTGCTATTAAATGTGTAGAATGTGGAGATGCAGTATGTGTACATTGTACATAATGATTTTGATATAAAACCCACCTTTCAGCATATTCTACAGCATGGAACAATACCATGAAGTTACATAATGAAAGACTGCATCTAGACATATCAGGCTTAAATGAGATGATGTGTGCAAGCTAAAAAATCATGGTATCTCCTCATTTCTGAAGTCTTGTGTTTTCCACCTTAGTTACTACCTTAACATGAACTCAGGTTTTCTTTTATTGGCAGTGATTTTTGCTTTTAATGAAAATAGTTTCATTGTTCATATTTAGGATCTGGGGCTGAATTATGGACTAGTACTTAAGGTGAAATTGTTTGATGTCAGCGCTGCCCAAAGCTAGCAGACATACATGCCAAGAACCTCCTATTGTGATTTTCTTTATTTAAGGAAAGGAAATTGCTAAAAATTATGCTAGGCTTAGTTCATCTGACAGTCCAGAAATAAGGATTAGCTCAATGAATGACTATTGAGATGCCTTTAACAGAATGTGTTCTTTCACCAGAGCTGTTCCACACTTTATTTTGCTGTGTAAATCCACAGGTGGAGCTCAACAGATTTCTTTCCACGTCAATCCAGAGACTGAAGCAGCTTTTACTTTATTTCCTCTTTAGATGATGGTGGAGACTGGGGCACCTGCTCTCACTGGACCTTTTCTCAAGGGGAATAAGTAAATAAATCTAGAAAAGCTGTATTCAGTTTCACAGTAACGGCTATGAACCCTTTCCTTGTTAGCTCAAAGGTTAAATAGAAAGTGATAAATAAACAAATGATTAATTTCCGTAACTTTTCACTTACAACAAAAGAATACTTGCAGCCTATTATCTTCTATGGAAGTGGATGCTGCTCAAGGAGATGGCAGCTTTGTGGGGAACTGATCAGTTGATAGATCTGGATTAATTCTCTGTTCATAGTATGATGGTATTGGAAAAGGAAAACAAACAAACAAAAAAACCAAAAAAGCCAGAGTTTGAAATGAGGTTTCCAATTAGAAATAAATAGTGCCTAAAGTCAACTTGGGCTTTTAGGTAAGTGTAATGTTTTGCCATATATCTCCAGAATTAGGGGGAATGGATCATTGCCTTTTTAATTTAGCAAGAGCAAACTGAATCACCTAAATATTAATCTATGCATTTACTGTAGCTTCTATCACCATATTCTCATGATACTGATGTGTGATTTCTCTTCTTCAACAGCTTTTTTCCTTCAGCCATTTTTGTGGCTTGAAATCTTATTGTCATTTCACACTGCCAAACTATATCAAGAAATCTGTTTCCATTGCCAATTGTAGCACGATGATGTACTTGAGCTTGAAAATATTGTTTCTATTCTAACTTTTGTCAACAGTGTACAGTAAAGTCTTTTGGGTGATACTTTCAAGATGCACACAGTATTAGCCAAAATGGTGTCAGTCATAAAAGTTCCTTGTCTTTGGGAGGAAAAAATGGTAAATAATGCAAGTTTTTGAAAATCCTAACATTTACTGTAACGGTTCGTGGCTTCATAAGATCTTATTTCATTGGTTGCCATGCCTCCAAAAAGCATCATCATTGTGCATGACACAAGACCTCTTTCCCTAGGAAGCTAATGGAATACCTCTTGGCAACTTTCCAGCTAATAGTCTGCTCCAGATGGCATTGCTTACAACTTCTGAGAAGCACAGGAGCAGGCAGCAATTGCCTTATTCTGTCTGTCAAATAAACAATACATGTTTTGGAAGGTTGAGATGCAGTAAAAATAAATCAAGATGCAAGATGCATAAACCGAGTTCATACGTGGAGCTGTTCCAATTCAGTGTGGGAATTCCATGTAATACCTCGTGGCATTAAAAATGGTAGGCTCAGTTTTTAGCATGGCACCTCCATAAGGAAAATTACTGCTCTGTAAGAGAAGTGGTGCCTTTTGGCAAAAAAATAAAAAAAAACCCACCTAGTAGACTGAATGCTATTACTTACACAGAACCAACCCCATGGCAATTCAGACAGTGAATCTTCTGGCAGTTCGGATAGTGAACGTGGAAAAGCCAAACCTTCTTTTTGCTTAAGAATTAGAGCATTTGCTGTGGTTATCCAAGTAGTCAACTGTATAAGCACAGTTAAGAATTTGGATTTTCCTGCTTGTTCTTTCCTTGCATATTATAGGTAAAGATATATCAGCAATTTGTAAGAATTAGGCCTAGAGAAATATTGTTGTGACTGTTGTGTAGAAAACAATGGAATAATTGAGATTATTTGTTCATCTTGTGATAAGAGCCACAATATATGCATGTTGATTTTACTCTTTATTTTCTTTGTATGTGCTCGTTGCTTGTCAGTTTATTGGTCTGTAAGAAAACCCCAAAATAGTAGTAATTAATCTTTAGTGATACTGAGTATTCTATTAGCTGAGAATAATAACTTTTACTTCCCCTCTGAGGGCTTCTTTAACCTTTGTGAAATATGAAGTATTGTTCTCAATTAGTTTACAACAAGGAGAGAAATAGAGAGATAAACTGAAGTCATGGGAAAGTTACTGTAAGCAATCCAGATCAAATGTTTAATTGGTATAAATTGGCCTTCCTCAAATTTTTGTGTGCAGTTATAAGTATCCTGATGAAGATTAGTTTATTTGCCATCTCTACCAGTGTTTTGAGATTTTTTTTCAATAGAAATGTTTTTTTTCCTCTTTTTACTGGATGACTGCAAGACTCATGACTGTACCTCTATAGCAAGCTCACAGCCATCAATTTTTTCAATAATCCAAAAAAGAATTCTTCTGGACATACAGCGAAGGGGGATTATACAAATTCAAATTTCAACCACCTGACTAAGCAAATTAAGTTTACATCCATTGCAACTTATATTTTAAGATATTACCTTTGAAAGTTTTGACATAATTGGGTGGCAAAACTCCGATAGAAATTACACTGGAATCAGGATTTTAGAGTGTGGGCTCTAAAAATTTTAGAGTGTGGGCTCTGTTTAGGGGGCTCTAAAAATTTTTCCCTCTATCAATCCACATGTAAATTTCACCTACAGGAATGACAATCATGAGTATTTATGTTGGAAATTCCGCACTTAGGTCTGGAATTTACATGACCCAAATATTTAAACAAGTGTTTTCAATATTTTACAGTCTATTAAGTATCAGACATGGTTCAACTTCATGTTCAGCTATCAACTTGGAATGTGAGTTTACTTAATTTCAGTCAGTGAATTGCCTCAGTCTTTTAGGGTAGGGAGGGTTAGCTGAAGATTTCTAAATATAAGAAATTAGTAACTTGATTATTTAGCTCTACTACTTTCAAACAACAGAAGGAATTAAAGGTGAAAGATATTTCTAAAAGCACGTGTTTGTGCATACATAACGGTTTCAGGGCCAACATTTGCATGTTTAGAGTATGTGCACTTGTATACTCAGTAAATGGCATCTTAAAAGTAGTAAACAGCGAGAATAGCAGGACAAAAAAATAAACAGAAAAGAACAATTACAACAATAACTATTCCTTTCGTTTATTCTAAGTATATCACAAAATGTCATTAGGAAAAACAAGAAAAAAGTGTGCATTTAATCTGATAGTAAAAATAAACAAATAAAAAATAAAAATGAGATCCATTCATGAAAATAATGGACCTTATCCAAACTAGTTAAATGCTTGGCTTATACAATGTAGTTGTGTACTGAGTTGCTTTAGTGCAGTCAGAACCAATGCTACAGTTTTAAGAACCAAAATGAATGGAAATAAAAATGTGTTCTTTAGAATTCCAAGATTACTGTGGTTCAAAACAAGAACGAACTTTACTTTGAGTAGCATATTCATAAGAAATGGCTAAGCTGTTTTGGAATGTGTTAAATCCTAAATAAATGGATTAATGGGTCAATAATATTAGCTCAACATCAATGGTATTCAGTTTAAGAGATTATTCATTTTGATCACAAATTTCCGACTTGGTTTGTAATTCTGAAATCTTTTCAGTTGTGTTAAAAAACAGTGGATAAAGAAAATAAGTTCTGAAAGTGCATTTACATTGCTGAAACACATTTTCTGTATTTTAATTGTTTTTCATTTTGAACTTTGTTATATGTTTTGTTATATATTCTCCTCTTTTTCCTTTTTTTTTTCCCTGTTTTATTTTTTTTGTTTGTAAATTTTCATCCAGAAAGAGTAGTTGTGATTAGAAGCTAGATTTAAATTGCCTGGATACATGAATGACTTATTAGAGATCAAAATTCACAAATTAAATTATCACATGCCTCCCTAATTTTTCACTTTGTGATTACAAACGGGGCTATATGAAAAACTGGAGATGTAGAAGATAAATTGCAAAACTATATGATAAATGTACTTATCACTCACCTTTTGGCAGCCTTACCTCCTCTCTGCTTGCTCATCCATGTCTCCTGGGACTTATCCTGATACTCTAAAGCCATGAATAGAGTCAATCAATCCCTGTAATTTTAAAATCAGACTCTTTTGGTTTGGTCTACTTTTTGCCAAAAGTATCATTACCTTGTCCAGTTGCAGGTCTACCACATTTCTGTGCAGAATGTGGCTCCTGTACAGTTGCTTTCTGACACTGGAAGGTGGTTATTCCTTAAATTCTAAACAGCTATGGAATTCACTTTCTTATGCAGCTCTTACAAGATATTATGCACCTACTACTATGTGTAGTGAAGCCTATCACTCTTCTAGAGATTACTGAATCATAGTTAAAAATGTAATTTGTGTCCATAATGTAATTTACAAAGGTTCATTGTTAAACAGTGTTCTAACATCTTTTCAGAGACACTTTCTAAAATTTCAGCTTTTATAAGCAGTAGATAAACAAAATGTATTGAAAAGGATTTTTTTCATAATGAGTAGCGTATTTTTGATCATTCCTTCTTTACAAACTGGAAAATAAACTGTTCTTGTATATTTTCTGAAATAACTTATTTAACTGCAACATGAACTGCTTCTTGAATGTGGAAAAGGTAAGGGAAAAATCGCACAGAAGTAAATGAAGCTAAATAATTATTTGTTATTTTTATATATTACTGATATTCTAGATGGGGAACATATGTTACTGAAAAATTAAAGTATGCTATAGTATATTATTGTAGTATTATATTATTAACATTATATTAACATGTATATATAATATATATAGTTATATGTAGAGTATAATATATTGCTAGTATATTAGAGTATATTGTAGTGATTCATGTAAGCTATTAGAGTTTTTTTTTTTCCCTCCCGTGAAAAAAGAAATGCTAAAGTTCCTGTACAACTGATCAGAGTTTGTCATTTCATTTACATAATCTTTTCTCTGTATGGGGAGAAATGATTCTTTCATTTCTTTGTATTCTTTGGATAGTGGAACCAGATGAGAATAATGCTTGTTTTGGCACTTCCCCAAAGGGAAATATAGATTTTGATGTTGGTGAAGATGACTTCAGCAAATAGTGCACATAAAAATCTAGCATTTCGTGCAAGTTCATAAGAAGAAACTACAGAATGGAATAACTTTTATGAAGAAAGTCTTTGTCTTATTTGGCGAATAGGTCCCTGCGCTACCATAATAATGCCCAGTCCTACAACTACAAACACTTATTTGTTCAAAGTGAATATTAACATTGTAATTTACTATCTAATTACGATTTTATAGTAATAACTGAAAATGTGTTCTTAAAAAGCATAGCATTTGCTGCCTCACACAGTTTGTAGCAGTGCAGTGTGTGATTTTTGCCAATACTGCCTCACAACAGATTTCTTAAATCTTGACTTTGATTTTAACAATTTTCATACTTATGCCTTTCCATTAAAAAAATAAATATTTTTGAAAGCTACTATTAGCAATCCTGCATTACCATTAAATCATAGCTGATGAATAATTAGTTTTAATGATTGCAGATTTAAGCCCCATTATTATTTTGTACAGCAAACCTTGTTCATGTAAGAGGCCCTCTCCGTTTTATTTCTCAAGAACTATGCTTGACTAATTTGCAAGGCTCCAAAGGAATGGCTTACTTTTGTAAAAGATTGCTGTTTTCATCAGCTAATCTGAAAGACTTTTCACTTTAAGCTACGGAACCAAACTCCATTTGAAAACCGGCTAAAACAAGATTAATATTTAGAAATGAGGCATGATTGAAATCTGACTTGCTTGTGAACATTGCCAGAAGTTGTAATTTTGAAAGAGAAAATTATTCTGAATTAACTTCAAAAAGAAGCATTTATTAGTAATATCAATTATACTTATTTTATAGATTTTGTTACATTAGTCTTAGAACAACAAAATTTTCCAATGAGTTCAATTTTATTAATTTTCATTTATTTGAAGTTTATATAAATTATTGTTGTATAAAATGATACCGATACACATAAGAATTAATATTAGATAACTGATGAATATCAGGGTGCACAAATTCTAGAGCACCTCAAAATTATGTGGTGACTGTCAGTAGATACATCTCTATTTTAGTAGTCAACATAAAGTATGCCAAAGTGTTTGTTGTATTAAAGATGTCCTGGGCCTGTAGGTTTTTCCTTGTTGGGATTATGTGTGCGACTGCTCACACGTGCCTCTACATTTAACCAGTAATGCTGTTGGGGCTGATAGAACATTTTTCTCTGATAGGCCAAAGAAATCACAGTTTTGCAACTTTTGTTTTGTCTCACCAAACTGAATATACCTCAGCAGCCAATTATTATTTCATATGCAAAACCCAATTTTTGTGAGTTCTGCTAACTGTCTCAATGTTGAGAAGTAATTCAGCAATTGCTGCCTGGTACGGCCTAAAGTTTTTTTTTCCCCAGTGTTTGTGGATAGAGATGGTATAAAAAAATCCATTTTTTCTGTGCTGCTTAGTATTCACTGTTTCATTTTATCGATAACATTTAAGTTTACATCTCCTTGAAACAGCACGTGTATGCTTTTGCATCATTCTATCCTTAAAATCTTCTCCACTCACTCTGCTCCTGATGGTTCCTGAGGAAACCGTCGTTTCTGATCTTGTTGTCATTTATGCCATCACCAGACAAAAGGATTTAGAGTGGGATAAACCAAGTGGTGGCTGAGGAATGCTGATATTTCCTTGGTCTTGTTGCTGATTGTTTTCTGGTGAGGGAAATGAATAATTGTATACCATTCTTTATTGTTATCAGCTGTGTGTACCTGTTTTACTCTTGTTTTTTTACTTGTGGGTTGTATTTAATGGAGTGCTTGATATCCTGTGTGTATGCTAGGATGCAGCTGGATTGTGCTTTGCTGATTCTGTGGCATCTTCTGTGCCTGACCCTGCTGTGTACTTTCGAGGGCCATTGATAATGCATAAAATTGAGAATCTGAAAATCTGTCATTTTCCTGTGGGAGAGAATAATGTATGAGTTGAAGTTTGAAGCTAACGCTGAATTCGTGCTAGCTCCTAGAGATATGTCCCTGTGAACTGGGTTGGATTCTGGGCATCTTGGGTATTTCTTCTGTTATATCAGCTTCAGAGTGATGTAAGGGCTGCTCTTTGAAGCTCCAAGCAACCAAAAGCAAACCCTTAGGCTGGAATGATGCTTCAGTGGATGGCAATGTTGCCTGAAGAAACAGCATTTCTCTGGATTGTTTTATAATAGAGAGCCTGGTCCTAGGAAAGAACACTGGACAAGTGTTCTTTCAAGCCAGCTAAGGATGTGTGGGATAAGTATCCTGAAATCATGTGTGGAACAGACTGGGTTTGTTGAAATGTTCTGAGGCTGAGCAAAGCTGGCATCTGTGCAGCTGATAGATGTAAGCTGGTGGCATTATCACTGGAGATAGCTTCAGGTTGTGCTGGGGTACTCAAGCAGCTTCCAGATATTCAGCAGGGTTTTCAAGGGCAGCGGAGTTTTTTCAGTATAAAGAGAATATGATTCATTAATAAGAACAAAACCAAATGGAGCTTTTGTGCCACATGTGGGAGTGGGGCTTTGTGTCTTGGGCAATGCGCTATTCAAAAATTAGTAAGGAATCAGGGGGAAAGCCTCCTGGGAAAGCTAATGTATGAGAGTCTGCTGATAATCCTGCTATTTTAGGGGATAAAAAATTTAGTTGCAGGGAAAAGTTGTAGTATTTCTCATTCCTCAGAGGGACTTTGTTCCTATGAAAATAAAGCTAAGACAGCTGCAGTCATTAGAGAGACATCATCATTTTGCTTGTAAGGTCATCTCTTCTGTCGAAAGTATTTTGTCACAGGACAGAGATGGCTACTTTCACTGCCAAAAAGCCACTTTAAAAGATTGACAAGAGAGATTAAAGAGGATACAGGAACTTGGAAGAAGTTCTTTTAACCTTTTAATATGGTGCCATTTTGGCAGCAGTGAGTCTGTGGTAGGATTAGTTAGGGACCAAGCATCTCTGGAATTGTGTTCCTCTTTCTTTTTTTTGTTTCTTTCCATTTAAGGCATCGATTAAGAGCAATTTCACCAGGGCAGTAAAGCAAGAGAGTAAACAGTAAATAAGCAGCAAGCAAAATTAAAAACAGTAATGAGCCTTATGAATACGGGGGTGTTACAAGGCTTGAAATGCATTTATTTTGGAGCTTTGCATGTTCTGGGAAAACATAATGACTTTGTGAATGTATTGTCTCATTTTACATTGCAGAGATTCCATTTATTGGCCCTGGAGACTGACAAGGAACCGACACCTGTGCCCAAATGTTTTCTGAACCTTGGCAGCAACAGGCGTGTTCATTATGCAGCAGTTGTAGTTCCAAGTGTGCTCAAGGCACGGGAGAGCAGCAACCTTCTCCCTTGCAAGGAAAAACAGGTTAAGTAGCAAAACAGCCGGTGCAGTGGAATCCCTAGCATGTTCCATCTTCAAGAAAACCAGTGCTTCTGTGACTGTGCATCACAAGTGCAAGCTGCAATTTATGGTAAGTTTGTTCTGACAGCTAAATGCTGGGCACTGGAGATCTCACTAGAATTGGGAAACCTCAGGGTGCTTCATTTCTCTGTGCCAGTTAAAGCAATTAATAAATTAATGCTTACAGCGCCTCTTAACATGGATCTCAGCTACAGAGAGCATTTGCACTTTAGGATGTAGAAACATATATACGTTTTTTTGGTCCTTAAATTCAGTTCAATGTAGAAAGGCAAAAAAATAAAGTTGTGTTCTGTGTTAAATAAGGTTTATCATTACTATGAATCATGTACAAAATAGTTCACTGAGAACTTATGTACGACTAAACAGTTATGTGTTATCTGAGCATTGATAGTGGTCATCTTAGTGTCCGACCTGTCACTAAGTTTAAGGTCGATTACTTCACAAAAAATGTCAGGTTTCCCTTACAACAGCATTTCACGTAAGTGAAAATCCTGGTTTGTAACATCATTTCCATAGTTTGTGTGGCCATAGCTACGATAAGGATAGAATTTCATTAAAGTAAGGCCTGAAGTAAACGCAGATGGATTTTATTTTTAAATAGGACTGTCCATGTAGACTATAAGAGGAAAGTTTTGTGAATATGGTATTTCAGGAGCACTAGGAAGCAATTAGGATCATCCATTTAGTGATTTTTGGTGGTCAGAAAGGCATTAGCTAGGGATCAGGCTTTCTCATTCATCATACCCCTTTAGTTATGGATAAACAAGGTGATACAGCGACTTGCTAATTCTCAGATATCACTATATAATATAATTGTGTTCTTGGGAGACTGTTGAAGGCCATTTCCAATTACTGTTGTATATAGGAAGCATTGGTTTTAAAATAGTGAGGTTAAGTGTGACAGCAAACAAAATGCAGTAGGGTCATTTGTGTGTGTGCTATGCTAAGATCACGTTTTTTTCTGTGCATGTGTGTGTGCTGCAGGAGAGAGCGATTTGGTGTACTGAAAGCTTGTACTGCTCATGACAGTAAGAAAGGTATTTGGCTTTTTAAGATAGAATTTTTGATGTCAAGATTGCTGGGTTCATACTACTAGCCAGATGGGTTTGGAGGTGTGCCAAGAAACTAAGAGCAGTTGATAAACCCCAGAAAAGCAGTAACTCAAAAGCTAGAAAGCTTTTGCAAATTTTAAGAAGCTAGGGTATACAGAGGGCTGATCGTATAATTGTGAAAGAGAGCTTGATTACTTCACAAGGAGTTACGTGCTAGCATGCTAATGGTCAAACCCTGAGAGTTTTGCACTTTGCTTCTAATGAATGCCCTAGGAGTTTGGATGTTTATATGAACATTATCTCTCTCTAAGAAGATTATTTTAAAACCCTAAATGCTGTTTTTATATGTGTGTATGTATATCCTTTAATCTAGATTGTATTGGTCAGATTAGTCACATGGATGAGGTTTTACAGGCTTGGTCCCAACCCTAATGCAGTGGATTACATTGACACATTTGCTGCGTCATTGGTCAAACTGAATTCAGCTGTGTTATGCATGGAGTTAAATGTCAGCTGTTGTTCTTCACCAAACAACCAAAGGACAAATCTAAGGAATAATTCTGTATTCCACTGCTTTGAACTTCACTGACAAGCGTTATCTTTCTGATGCTGAGTTGTTCTCAAGTTGTTGGATTCCCATGTGCTGTTAAGCTGCAAACTTTGGCAGCAAAAAAATTCTTTCTGAACCTTTGGGGAAAATAGAATAAGAAACTTTCCATAGGCTTTATATGCATCTTGAATATATGTTCTTGAACTCTTTTCCTTACCATTTTCTAATACTCTTCTATATCTTTTCTTCTGTATAGCCTGTAAGAAAATAACAGATGCATTGCTTATCACGTCTAACCTTTCCTCTTCCTCTTTCTTTTCCCTAAATTAGTGTGAATTCCTACTTGGCATTATAGGTGTGCTTGATTCATTTCAAGAATATCAGTACTCCCACTGATAACCAAAGGACTATTAGTATGCAATTAGTATGCACATACCCAAGTACCTTGCTGAGTTGTAGCTTATGCATTCTGAAATATGGACATTCTTGCAAAATCCATTGATTTTTAACCCACATCAGTTGAACTGTTTCCATTTTCAGTAATGAGATTTTGAACAGACTCCATATGAAAACAGGTTTAAGTTACTTGGTACAAGAGCTGACCCTGGAAAGTGCCTGAAAAAATGGTTGCACATTGTGAAATTCATGTTAATAAATAGCAATTCCGACCTGTAAACTATGGCAAATGCCACAGTAGTCATCACAGCTGGCATGTGAATGGCTTTTCATGACTGTGTGCTTCTGATTTATCACTTGTTCACTGGCACTGAAATCAGTTAAACAGATATGTGCCTTAGTATTGCATAGAGAGAACTTCATTAACGTCTTGAAGTTGCAAAGCTAGTAACTTCAAAGTTAGGAAATATTAGAATTAAGTTCCTAACCTTAATTCATGTCCCTTGTCTATGCTTACAGACATATGATGCTAACTACATGATCAGAACAGTGTGTGTTTCTGGGGGAACAAACCTGATTTGGCACATAAAATTAAATATTGTTAAGTGAGCAGTTAGCCATTACTTTTTTCTTCCGTGGTTAAGGTGTAATCTCAGTCTGTGTTTACTGTACACTGTTTGTATTGTGCTTTGAGTACAGTGATTGTTAGGGAACTTTTTCTGTGGCTGAAACTTTCAGAAAATGGTGATTTTCTGGAAGCAAACACCCAGGAGAGAAAATTGTATCCCAATCTGCTATAGCTGTTTAAAGGGCGAATGAAAACTGTGTGTTATAATTAGAAGTATAAGCAGCTGATAAAGCCAATTCAGGATTCAAGCGTGATCTAAATCCATAAGAGATTTGTATTAATATGAAAGGGAAAATATTTTCTAATCATAGAAGCTGAAGTTGTATTGTGCTAAACTTTCTGTGAAAATAAATGGTTTTAGTGTGTGTGACTTTCTCTGCACATGTGGGTATGTGGGTACTGAACCTGGTGAGGCAGGAGGAAAGTTTGTTCCTCTGGAATATAACATTATTAATGAAATCAACTCAGTATTTGAAAGAAATATTTAGATATAGGTATAAATATATGGAACCAGAAATAATGTTACTTGTGAAGGCTTCATGCAGTTGTGTCAAACATTTTGACTTACTGTCCTAGTAAGTATTGAAAGATTTTTTACAATAATAATAAAGAAGAAATCTGGAATAGTGTGCTCCTTTATATTATGTTTGTAAGAGATTAACTAAATTCAACATATTGTTACAGAATTTAGCTAGCAATTTTCAAAATGCTAAATGAAGTGGAAAGACTTTGAAAACAGTATTTTAGAAATTACATATTTCAGTATTTTTTTCCAGAATGATATTTCTTACTGTATTTATATTATAAGCGATGTAAAATTAATTCAGTTAGGTCACATGTTATTGATTGCTATTCATCCTCCACAATTATTTATAGCACATACCTTCTTCATGCTTCAATTCTGTTTATGTTTTTTCTTGGGCTCAGCATCAGTAGCACTGATGCTTCTGATGGTATCACTGTAACACAATTCAGTAGAACTTGATCTATTTTAAATAGATCAAAACTACTAGGTATCAAAGAAAAGGTATAATTTTCTATAATCAGAATCTGAGTACTGAATCTGATTTAAAATCTTATTCCATGGTGAAGAATCTGAACCTGTTGCTGAAGTTGTCATTAGCTTTATAAGGAGGGGATTGCATGGCAGAAACTCTGAGAAGCTGTGCAGATGACTGGGGAGGCAGGGGATTTGCTGGAAATGGCTTCACTGAATAAATGTAAAATTTCATGTGTCATAAACAGAGCTGATATTGGGCTATCCTGGGAGGGAGAATTAAGAAAAAAAAAAAAGAAAAAAGTTTAAACCTCACCCTGTGAGCAGTATAGATTAAAAAAAAAAAGCATAATAATGAAAAAAGAGTCAGAATCAGGAGAGGTGCTGCGGCCAAAAGCCATTTTAATTGTGTGGCTTTATCTTTGTGCCTGTTAAAAATGAAGTGTGCTTCTCTGTTGTCCTCTGTCTAGATCTCAGAGGCATTTCTTCATAGTAGCTCTGTATTTAGGCAGCTACCTCATCATTATTCATCTAAGTCATCAAAATTTTAAAAAGGACTAAAAACCCTGATGTGTTATAAATAAAATATGGGAAAGAGGGTAGTGACAGAACAAGAGTTATGTATATTTGAGGGAATACCCACTAGAAAGCCTTCACATGATATGTGCAATGTTTTCCTCTTGTTTACATGTTATGAGCAGAGAATAAAATGGGATATGATCAATAGTTAGAGCTGAAATCACGTAGCTGTTGTGTGATGGTATACATGCTCCATCTTTGTTCCAAACTCACACACTTTGTATTTCCTCCATTGTAATTGCCTCTGTTCTGTGGCTTTCCATAGTTGTAAATTAATTCTGTCATAATTACTCTCTCCCACTCTCAAATATTAGCATCCTTACTGTAAATTGTAATTCTGTTACTTCCACGATTGATATTGTGGTGTGTCCACCAAGCACGATATCTGGAGACACACATACATCTTCTTGGAATAGTTTTCTTGTACACTCCCCCACTTTTATTAGTATAGCTGATTTCTCTTGGCATTGAGCCCAGTTTGGTTTAATTTTTGTTTATTCTGTACAGACTCTGCTTTGAGATGGGCACCGTATAAATTAATAAATAAATTCAATATATGCTTGCTTTTAGAGGGTTGCTTGGCACATCTGTTTTTCAGAGGTTTCTAAATCTTCATGATCTGCATAAGATATCTCCAGCTACATAGGATTAGGGAGAGTATCATATTTTTAACATGTACAGGGTTTCCCATTAAAAAGTCATCATTTACTAACAGTTACAGTGCTCTGGCATATTGGGTAGTGCAGTATGTCTCAATAGTTGGAATGCAGAATAATGGTTGTATTTAAGACACTATGGGTATATTAACTGTGGTAAATACTTGTCTTTTTATTGCTGAAAGCTGTTGTTTTATACTTGGGATGTTTTTAAGGGTCCTCTACTTTTTTTTTTTTTTTAATAATCCCCGTGTATAAATATATACATTGCATCCTACTGAAGACTGGCATTCCTTCAGTGTTGCAGAAGCTTTTCCAGGCACAGCTGCACAGAACAGTGTTCAACGCAGGAGTTGTTGCTGGTTGCACAGCTTTGGCCTAACCAAAAGTAAGGTCTTAATGGAAAAAGCAGGAACATTTTCTGCTTAAAAAGAGAAAAAAAAAAAGAACACACACACACACAAAAAAACCCCGACAACAACAACAAAAAATCCTGACATTAATTCATATATAGCTCAGAAATTAGGAGAGACTGCCTCTGCACCAGCCAGCAGCTAGAGCTTGGCAGAGGTTGATTCTGCAGGAGAGAAGGGAGACCAGGAGATGTGCAGTAGATGTTACAAGTGTTGTATGTAAAGTTACATGATACATGATAAGGAGACATTTCTGTGGAGAGGGTGAAGAAACAGCTTTGCTGAGGTTTGAGTCTCACAGATTCAACTTCCCATCATGAAGTCTCTTTTGTAAGTTGCACTGCTCACAGAGCACAGTGTTTTTCCTACTGTCTAAACTGAATGAATATGTTCTGCTTATGATTTGTGGTGCGTAATTTTACTGTAGTAGTTGAAGAGAAGATGCAAAGAAAAGGAGGCAGCAAGGTGGAGGATGATGCATTAGCCAATGTGTACAAAATGAACAGTTGGGACCCCCAGAGCCAGAGAGCCTTGTGCAAGCTGCCACACTAGTGTGCTGTTATGGATTTCAGTGCTGTGAGATGGCTGGAACTGCCAGACAGCAAAAGGCACAGATTTCTAGAGAGGAAAGGGGCATCCCACCTGAGGCAGAATGCTGCAGTGCCTCACTCTGTTGTGTAACTCACAGCTTAGGTGCTTTATTCAATAAGTGGACGCAATGTTTATAGGTAAGAACAGGGTATATAAGTGTAGTCTATGAACTGGACTAGTTCATAGTACTTTTTTACTTAAAGCAAAGTTTGTAGTGCATTCCAAAGATTATGAGTGACTAAGATCTCATTGCAAAATTGCAAGCACCAGCTCACCAGCCACATCTAGCCACTCAGTAAAACACCACTTGGCCATGGTCTTGGTTTTCCTTTGATGGTCATAGTTGAGCTTGATGCTTAATTCATTCTCCCAAAATGAGAGAGGATTGAGATCAGTGCCATTGGTGCCACTAACTCTATGAAGAATGAGTGCTTCTAGGCATATCCAAAAGTAAAACTTCAGAAAGTTAATCAAAGATGGTGAAGAGTCTAAAGGGGAAGATGTCTGAAATGTGTCTGAAATCCCTTGGTTTGTTCAGCCCAGAGAAGAGGAGACTGAAAGGAGACATCGTAGTGGCTTATGGCTTCTTCACAAGGAACTACAGGAGGGGCAAAGCTGACCTTCTCTCTCTGGTGATCAGTGATGGAACCCAAGAGAATGGCTGGAACTGTGACAGGCGAGGTTCAGGCTGGATAAACAAAAAGGTTCTTCGCTGAGAGGATGGCTGGTACGGACTCTCCAGGGAAGTGGTTACAGCTCTGAGTTTGCTGGAGTTCAAGAAGTGCCTGGATAGTGCTCTTAGTTATAAGGTCTAATTTTTGGGTTGTCCTGTATGAAGCCAGGAGTTGGACTCGAGTATCCTCATGGGTCCTTTCCAACTTAGGATTTCCTATGATTCATGCAACTCTTTGAGTGGCAATGTCTCCCATTTCTTTCCTGAGCACATCCACACTTAGTTTCCAAGAAAGCAGGAAGGACATGCAGGCAAACTGCCAACCAGATGGTGCAATCGAATATGAAGAATGCATTCAGAAGACCAATAAAGCAGAATTGAAAAATCTTATCATTTGCTTTCTTGATACAGTACAGGCCAAAACTCACATGGAAATAATAAATTCTATTATTTATGCTAACTATAAATGCTATCCTGCCTTCTGTGACTTAGTTTCAGAAAGCCTCTCACCTTTTAGTTATCCCATTGTATCCCCCTAAACCAAAGCACTTTCTCTGTGCATTACAATTCTCTTTGTTTCTTCACAGATTTTTCAAAACTCCTCTATTGCTGCCTCAGTATGTTTCTTCTGAGATATTAAATAACCGAATGGAGAACCGGATTAGACTCACTTTGAAGACTTCTTAAATCACTCCTCTTGTTACACAGCATAAAGTAGACAATATAATATTTGTTACCTGTATTTCTACATATCAGGACATGGAGAGGTTTTCAGTAGCATTACTGGCAGCTAACGGAATTATATTATTTTTCATATGTTATTTTCAAATTATTACTCAAACTGCATAGCGTTGAGTGTGTAGAGAGTGTGTATGTACAGGAATGCACATCCCTGTCCCTTTTGACTTCCTTTTTCAGAAAATACATTAGATATGCACAAATTTTCTAGCAGGAATAGTTTGTAGTTATATAATGTTTTTTTTTCTCATTATCAGTGGAATAGTTTTGGTTGTGTAAGAATGTAAGAATCACATATCTCAATTCATAATCAAAACTAGTTAAATCTAGTCATAATTGAACTGATGAAGCCATATCCAGGCAAAATTTAGGAATCCGCCATCTGTTGAAGACTGTCAATCTTTTTGTTTTGTATTTTATGCCTAAAATATATAAAGATATAATGAATCTGAAATATAAATTGTTTACCTTTATTCTTTTGAATAGCTTAACAATGGTATTTAGATACAGAATACTACAGTGATATGTTCAGGAGTCTTTGGAAGACTTAAGCATTCTTAACTGATCTTTGTGTTGCAGTTGACTACAAATGGACAACAATCTGGAAAAAAAGAGCAGAAGCAAGTAATTCATTGAATAATTTACTATGAATTCTTAGAGGACTTAAAGGATTTTGCTTTTTATGATTTCGTAGTTTGGGTTATGGAAAGCCATGTTACCTTTTTTCGTATTTATTTATCTATTTATTTGTTAAATGCTTGAAACTGAGCAGATTCCAAATCTGTTGACTTAAACTGAATTTGTCAGCTAGTGCCCAACAGTAGTCAGGAAACTGTGTTAGAAAATATTTGTGTGTGTAGTCCTTGTTTACTCTTTATCTTCAGTGTGGTGAGTGATTCTGATGCTACTGTTTCAGAGAGGATAAAGAAAGAGTAACAAAGATGATAAGGCTTATGGCATAGCCTCCATGTGATAGAAGAAATGTAGTCTTCAGACTGGGAAAGAATCAACTAAGTGTAGCATGATAAAGATCTACAGGACTGGGAATGCCATGAAAAAGACAAGTGGAAAATGGCTGGATGCTCCTTATGTGTAAGAAATGATTATCAAATGAAACTAATTGGACAGTTCATAAGAAATGAAATGATATTTTTTCAGACTAAATAAGATACTAAATAAGTTGTGGAACAACATTTCAGAAGCTGTTAAGGATGCCAAAATTTGACATAGATTCAAAAAAACTAAATGAGTTCATGGAAGGAGAATCCATCCAAAACTATTAAATAAAAACATGCCATCTCTGGATAAGAAAATCTTTGAGCCATAAATGAGTGGGCAAATATTATTAAAAGAAGTAGCATTTATATACTTTCTTCCCAAGGAATTTGACCCAGCACAGCCACTCTTCCTTTTTTGAGTTCAGTGTACTATCACAATACTAAAAATTAAGCATGTGCTCAAGTTCTTTGTTGGTTCACTGCCTTTGTTCATAGCAAATCTGTTTAGCCTTTGATTTCACTTTGATTTTAAGTTCAGGGTCATAGGAAATAAATCACTTCTTAGGAAAGGCAACAAAAAGAAAACACAGCTTTTCTTTTCCTTTTTCTGGTGGGCAGTACTCTGCCTTCGGAGTCAGTACAAGTTCACCAGCATGGTGTTAATGGACAGCATTGCTGGAGCTGTCAGCTTTCAGCTGGATAAGACATAACACTGGGATTTTGACCATTTGTCATCACTAAAGTTATCGTGTACTTTTTATAGGATGGTGGAAATTAGCCTTGGTGTCCTGGTCTAATTCCAATTTGTTTGTACCCTTCAGTTTGACTTGCATAGGTTCCTTTTTCACATTTTTTTCCCAGTGTTACATACAACTGGATACACTTCTAGCAACTTGACTAGACTTTACCAAATTACAGCACTACGAAAGGCTTCCTGCAGTAAAAAATTAAACACAAATTATTTCATCTCTTAATGCAACAAATACAGTAATCCATTCAAGATTTCTTGAACATAACATGCAAAGTATATGTAGCCAGTTCCATATTTTCTGAAAAAATGATCATAAATTGCACTAAGGAAGAGTCACTATATCAGTGAAATTACATGAAGCCAGCAGATCTCTGTGCAAGTCTGTGGAGAATCTGGTGTATTACTGAGTGGCTAGATGTGGCTGGTGAGTTGGTGCTTGCAATTTTGCAATGAGATCTTAGTCACTCGTAATCTTTGGAATGCACTACAAACTTTGCTTTAAGTAAAAAACAACACTTCAACTACAGTTCTACACTTAAATTGTTTTTTTTTCTTTCCCACCCCTTTCTTTGCATCAAAAAGCTTTGTATGCATCATCAATGTAAAGCAAGAGAGAGAATCATCTGTCTTTGGGGGAATGATTGTCCACATTCTCAGTGAAAGGTCAATGAGTAGTGGGTATTAATTAATCCAGCTGGGCACACAGCATCCCAGGTTTAACAGTTTCCAAGCTTTTAATAATGATGATAGATTTTAAGGACCTGCCTTTTAGTAATGGCATCCCATCTGTTTGAGGTTAGAGCTTTCAACACATGAAGGTTTTTGTTTAAATCTTCTCTATAAACTTGATCTGGCTTGTGGGATAGTCCTAGAACAGCTGTTATTTTAAAAAATATATATTAATTGATAAGAATTTAAGACCAAATTTAGAAGTAAGATACCTTTGATAATCTTGTTTGAGAAAGCAGAGCTAAGACTTTTGGATTTGGAAAAAAAATGGTTTCAAGTAGACACTGACAATTTCTTTATTGAGACCTTTCTGATTTTTTTGTTTAGTCTAGACATATGAAGTATGTT
>CM074586.1:10672500-10702500 GCA_037305975.1 Chrysolophus pictus
TGTCCTTGCACGTAGAATAGTTATCAGATATATATAACGAGGTAATCAGAAAATTGAAGTCGTGTGTGGAACAAAAACCATCCCATTTTTATATGAGTACACGTACTATGTGCAATACAGCATCCCTCATAGAATAACTGTGTGAAGGAAAAAAAAAAAGTGGCAATAAAATCTTGGTGGTTACAGGCCAGATTTTCAGCACAGTCCATCATCCACAGCTGGAACTCCATTCTAACATGGCAGAATTTCTACCTGTGCTCAGATACTGTTTGTCAAAACACATCCAGATTCCCAGAGGATTTCAGCACTTGGGTGCCAAGTGTGTGTAGAAATACAGTCGTCAGTGTCACAGTAAGAAGAGATAGACATCAAGCACTCCAGTAAATTCGGATTTTGCTGTGGTGAACAGAACTCTGTTGTTTTTTAACCTAATTATATGTGCTAAATACCTGAATATTTGACCTGAATATTTGAGAGCTCTTGAAAATCATGCTTTAAAATATTTCCAGTTCAGTGGTGATCAGCCAAAACAGATTTCAATTTAATTTTTAATTAAGACTTATTTGTTATGTACAGTATTAACTTGCAACACTTTTTTAATTAAAAAAAAAAAAAAAAAAAGATGTTATCTTTATAGAATTGACTTATTTGGAAACTTAACATAAGCTTCTAAGCCCACAGAAAATATGTTGATGCGTTTCTGTTTAAAATATATTTAAAAAAGTAATTCCCTGTAAAATGTCTTAGTGGGACTACATTAGAAATAATTTTCAGTGTTTTAGATAAGAACCCTTTTAATCCCTGACCCTGAAATCTGGCTGTAGAAATGCTGTTGGGAATGCTGCTTTAGTGCTGCTCAGTATTTCAGCCATACAGTTCCCAACATTGCCTGGTTACTGCTCTGAAAGCATCTGGATGGAATCGTGGCCGGACAAACATCTTGGTGCTGTGCATGAGGTAGCCTTCGTTCTGTGCATCAGAGTGTTCATTGACTTCAGCCAGTGTTCTGGATGTGGTAAGGACTTGGAACATAAGAATTTTATCTGTGAGTGAGCTTTGGGGTCATTTTGCTCATCATAATACCTCCAAAATTTAGTTCTTAAGAAGCACCTTTCAGAACAATCTTTATTGAGATAATTACTGGGTTTTTTTCAGTGCAGAACTGTTCTGTGTGCTTTGCATAGATTGTTCTTCCTTAATCTACAGAAGGGCTGTGCTTTGAGCTGCTGTTACAAGAATGGTGTTAAAAGTTGTTTAGCAGGCAGTGGGAGGTGACCAGAAGTCCTGTGGTTCTGCAGGAATAAGACATGAACACAGTTTTCTTCCCAGCAGTTCTGGATTAAATACAAAATATTAAAAAATAAACTGTGCGTTTCACACACATCAGGTGCTGAGTGAGATTTCCAGACATTTAGCTGAAGATTTTCAAAGAGGAAAGAAAATTAAGAAAGAAAAAAAAGAATAGAACAACAGCAGTGACCCAAATCCTATTGTACTGGAGGATTCAGGCAAGTATTGTGTAAACTTTAGAGGGTCTCTTCCAGTGAATGAGTCTGCACTCAAACCCTCTGCTGTTCTGACAGCTGGTAGTGCTGTACATGGAGCTACTGGTGTCTGATGCTCACTGCCAGAGAGGTGGTTGGATGTGCCTGTTGTTAATCAACTAGTTTGCAGAAGCAAAAATAAAAAGCAGAAGTGAAAGAGAATGGAGGAGAGAGAACTGTGTGTGCACAGCTGGAGAGAAATGAAAAGTAAAAAGAAAAAATGGAAGATGGAGAGGAAAATGTTTGGAGAAGAGAAAAAAACAAGAGGAGAATGTGAATGTTAAGTTTACAGGAGGCAATAGGTGATGCGGACGTATCCCCCAAAAAGGAGAAATTAGCACCAGTTGTACCCAGTGTGACTCTAGTTCAGTGAAAGGTAGAAATAAGCACTGACAGAAATCTGTGCAGATCCACAAGACTAGAAGAGTGAGGGCAAAAATGCAAAGAAAGAATCCTGTTTTGTCTGCAATTCCATAATTATCATGTGAGATAAGTTCCCGATGGAAAAAAAGGGCTTCCTTTTTACCTAAAGAGAAAAAGGAGATACTCTCCTTTAGTTAAATTGATTGCATCTGAGTGTTGAAGGAAAACACCAAACATTTTTGAGGCTCTAAAATCATACGAATCAGCAACACCAGGAGGAGTGTCTGATAGATGATTTCAGTTTCAAGGATGTAAATGTACTTCATTGCCGTGGTTTAGTCACCCTTGGTCATTCAGGATGTAAGTAGGAGCTGATCTCATTTAGGAAATCATTGAGAGGAGATGAGTCTGAGGACCTGATTCTATCTTATCTTGACAAACCATGGTTAATAAAGGAATGCAATTATTATGCATTAAAAACATTAAAGGGCTAGTTCCTCAAAGATGTTTAAGCACCTTTCTCCCTTTGATTTCAATAAAATGAGGCAGCTTACGTGCCTTCAGAAATCTGACCTTACGTGTCGTCAGGAAAAAGTGAAGCAAAAGATAAGCAGGTTCTAAAAGAATAACAGGGGACTGCAAGCACGTGATTCTGGTGTGCTATTACATTTATATGTGTGGGACTTCTGCACATTAAAAACCAAATAAAGCTACAAACAAATTATCCCCACCTAGGCTGCATAAAGCATCAAATTGCAATCCCCTCCTTGCAGTCCATCTCACAGACATCTTCTACAAAGTGCACTGTATGGAGCGAGATGGAAAAAAAAACAAGAAAACGACAAACCCAACTCTATCCCCTCTGCTCTCTTCAGCCTCCTGCCACAGCCCCCTCCCAGCACCAGGCTTGCCTCTCCCTTCCCCAGTGCTCGGTGAGCTGGAGGGGCTTGTTCACCTGACTCTGCTTGACAAGCGAACAGTTGGTCACAGTCCTAATTACAGATGCTTTTGTTACTCAAACACGTTCCTTCTGTTAGAGGAAGATGCCGCGCTCTCAAGATTAGCCTTATCGAGAAGGTGCAGTGTGTATGACATAGTCCCAAAGTGATAAATAGATAGATAGATGGACAGTAGCATACAGATGTTAATGTTTTTTTCCTTTTTCAGAAGAATCCTGTACTAGAAAATACCATGTTCGTTTGTCACTATCTTGTCAGGTTTGTTGCATTTTAATACAAAACAGAAAGGGAGAGAGACTCTCCTTGCTGTTTATGTTTCTTTCATGGTTAAGCCAACCACACAGCTTACATATTTCTTGATAAATAGCGCTCAGCTACTTCTCTCTGGTATAAAGCAAGTGAAAACAGCACCCTCACAGATAACAGTAATTCCCAAAGAAGAGATTTTCAAATTTAAAGGCTAAACTAAAATTTAAAACGATTTTCCTAGATTTCCGACCTAGATTTCCTGCCTTGCTCTCAGTGCATTTGTCCTTTTAAAGGAACCAATATGTTTGTATAACTGATGCGAAACAAGCTTGACTCCAAAAAGATTTAACTTAATATCTGGCTAAGCATTCAGAGGGTAGTCCATCTGTAGAATGTACATTAAGGACCCTGGCTGGAGCGCAGCTAGTCATGTATGATATCAGGCACACAAATGTGACGTGATGCCCATATACTCTTGAGCATAATTCAAAGTGCCATGAAGCTCTATGGGTAGAGAAGCTATAAACACAGTTGTCACAAATGAGAAAGAGTACAGAGTTACATTCAGACTAAAGAGTGAAGAAGCATTAGAACCAGCCATCATGTCTTAATGAAATTGTTAATTAGGATATTATGGAATGCATAGCTAAAAGATACTGTCTGTTCAGTAACCTTGCAGCATGCTTTTACTTAACTGTTTCTTCACCAAAATCTAAGGCAGACTCAAGCAAGGTGAAGAAAAGCCCTTGTAAATATACAAAGATAATCAAAATGACGTTACTTTTTTTCACAGTGGATTTTTAAAATCCCTTTTTCCCTTTCTAAGCAGAACATGTGATTGTCTACTGCTTATAGGAATAAGTACACATTTAATCTACATAATCATCAGTCTTCCTTTATGTAAAAATGATTAGTAAATAGGGTTTTTAAGCAACTGTTTAGATTAGACATTGGCATCGTAGATTAACTTATTTCTAAAACACTTGATTTTATCACTCTGCCTAATGATTTGTCCCATGATTTATTGGCTAATATGATGAATCATGTTAGATTTATTGTTTATCCTATAAATAGTGCAACAAATCATTAAACAGTGATAAAAGCCAGCAGTTTCACAAGAAAGTCTACCTATGTTATCTTTGTGTACAACGTGTGGCTTACACTAATTTGATTGTTCTCTCTATTTTCACTTTTATCTTATCAGGTGAATAGGCATCTTTGTTTAAGTGATTTTGTAAAATGAGGGTGAAGCCATGATCATATACTCTGGCTGTATTTATTTTATACAGAAAGATAAAGCCTACTAGTTGATGGATGGTAAATCTGTAAATTTATTCATGATAATAAACGTGATATGCTTTGTGAGAGATTTTAAATATAATGGCTTTTTTTTTTTTTTAGTATGTCGGTTATGCTTTTTTTGCTATGATTTCATGATGTAGTTGACAAAAATGTTGCTTTTATCCTTTATAGAGATCTGAGCTCATCTTGTTTAGTAGCTTAGCTGAAAGGATACAGTCTGGGAGACTAGGGAACTGAATATATGAAATTTGGCATTCAGATAATGGGAGTGGTCATTTTTGTTCTTGAGACGGTAATGGCTTCTCTTGCTGCAGATATAGCTAGGTCTGTCTGGACACATTAGGAATGAAAGGACGGAAAATAGAAGTAATATTCTTGAAAATTTCCTGAGGTCATTGGTGGGTTGGGTTACGTGCAGTAATGATGATAACAAATTATGTGGTAGCAGATTTGCAGTGTTGTAAATTGAATTATTTGGAGGGTAATGGTCAACCTTTCTTGCTAACTGAGCCATTTACCTTCTTTAGATCTCATGGCGGAGCCACACCCAGGTGTAGAATAACTAGTCGTGCATTCATGAGATCTGTCCTTACATGCACAGTACTCCAGCAGTGCCGGGTCATGTGCAGTATGCTCAGGACAGCTGCTCAGCAGGTTCTGAATCCAGTATGTATGGCAATGCCAATCTTTCGTTGTTTCTTAGTACTGGTGAAGTACAGCTGTGCTGTACTCACAGGTTTGGTTATTGATATCTCATTATGTTTGTCACAGGTTCTGCATGTGCATCCCAGGCTCTCAGACCTGCCTTTTTCTGCCAGCTGTTGTGTGGCTGCTCACTCTGCTCCCTACAAGCCTGCATGCAGATCAGCAGTATCTGTGGAGCCGGACTCGGAATGAGCATTATCTCCAGTGATCCAGAAGGCTACACAGCAAGCAGGAGAAGTCTTGCTCCTTGTCACTGTGATTAGAGGTATAGGAAGCAGGTATCCACATGTGGCATGGCTGAACAAAGTGAATGTGCCTTTTTCGTTAACTAAATGAGCATCTCTCTTCAGTGCCCAGCTAATAATTCCTCCTGCCTTATTTTCAGAGGGAAAACACCACAGCACTTAAGATGCACTGTATAGAATAAGACATGTTTTTCTATGTTTTGGGTACCTGTTGTATTTGTAGAAGATTACTGAGCACAGCATGCTTTTGGGCAACGAGAATTTTAAAAATATGTAGAAATACTACATGAGTCCTTTGTATATTAGACCAATCTCACTACCTCTGTCGGCTTTGTAATTTATGATAATTCACTTTACAAAAGAAGAAGGGACAACAAATATGCGATTTTGAAGACTGGAAAAAAGCAAAGCTTAAAGGAAGAACTGGCAACATTTGTGGATCAGTCTGGCAAAAATGAAGTTAATTGAAACGTAGGCAGTAAATGAGATGGCTATTTAAGATTGTGGCTGTGATGTATCTGATTATTAAATCCAGGGAGACAGCCCTAATGACAGAAATCAGCAAAGAAAATGTGTTTCTGTGTGCATGTGTTACTGTGTGTGTTTGGTTATTGCAATCCTGTCCTTTGGTGCGGTGCTTTCCCTTGAACTAATGGACCTTAGTTTGCATGAGCAGGGGAAGCAAAGCTGTCAGTTGTCTGTTAAGTCTCCAGTGTAATCCCAGGCAGTGCTACCACTAATTTCCCCCCAGACAAGTCTTTATAGTCCTCAATGTATTTCCAGAAAAATATTTTTGTTTTCCACAGGGGACTCTCTTGGGAAAGTTTCCTGGGAATTCCTTTGGATCTGCAGATAGAACACGCATGGAGAAGGAGGGAAACAGAATGAAAATGCAGGATTAAAGAAAGGGGGATATAAAGGAATACATGTTAACACAGAAAGAAGTGGTTTATTACATTAGGCCAAACAGCTAGACAGACTCTGTTTTATAAATGCTGACATAGGCTTTTCTCACACCATGTTAAAGGTCGTAGCACTAATGGCTTAAAATCTAGGAAATTGATATTCCTACAGTGAATGTGTCAGTCATTCACTCTGTTAATCTACGTAAACAGATTTCTTCAGAAAAATAAGATTTCACTGCTTTGAGTCATTTGCCAGAATCTCTTTTCATTTGATTTTGATTTATAGCTGTACACTTGCTTTAGAACTTCTTGAAAAAGTTTTAAGGTAAGTAATTATCCTCTCCCTCTGGGTGACACAAAGTTTTTGAATTTGCAAGGATCTGTTTCTCTTCTATGAAATATAACTTGCAAATATTTTTATATTATAATTACATTCTGCCTTTATCTTTCATATCATTTGTTCATCTTTCATTCTGTACTTTCTGACTGCAATGCCACTGATTGATGCAATAAGTGCAGTTAATTTTACTTCTGAATTTTAGGAATGGATTTGTCAATCAATACTATTCACTGGAGTATCTTAGTAACTGTCTCTAATTTCTTAGCTTTTCTTTCTGTTTTACTTAATAATTCAGAAGTGAAAGTTCTCTAACAGCTACCTGTCATTGTGAATTTTGGTGTTCATAAATGGAAGGATGAGTGCCTGTTTGCATCCTACACTGAATGCAGCCCTAGTTTGACAACAGTGATGGTTGGTAGGCTGCTGCAATTAGGTCCTTGCTCTTACCTCATTCACTAGGCAAAATGCTGAAAAACAGAACAAACTCCATCTTCAAGCAATAAAAGCACACAGGAAACATGGATAAACCAGAAGTGTATGCTTCAAAGTGGAGAGATCAAATTCATTCAGTGAGAGGACTGGGTTGCATAAACACTTTGCATATGCCAGATATCTCAGTATAGGACACAATTTCCCATTATTCACAGTAAATTCTGCTAGTGTCAATAAGAGGTTTACAGAAAGATGTACATTATCACCAAGTAGTAGCTAATTGTTTAGTTAGTACCATTGTTATTTCATGTACAGCAGTGCCAGATAGGGAAAAGCATTAACTTTAAAGCTTCAGAGGTGTGCTCTGTATTTTTCCTTGTTTTTTATCCTTTCAACTTCCCCATCAGCTTTTAGCGTCAATAAACAAATTCATTTTTTCTCAGATGAATAATGAAGCTCTGATGACTGTCAGCGTAAGTACCTAGAACAGGTAAATTAAAATGGTAATAGAATTAACCTGATTTTTCCATGTGTATAGCTCTACCAGCCCTGCCCTAGGGCAGGAGCTCAGACAGTCTTATATCCACTTACTGTGTAAGGAGACCCTTCTAGACCTTGGCCTTCCCTACCTGTGCGTGTGACAGCTTTGTGTTAGGCTTGTAATACAGAAAGATGATCCCTTTTTTCCATACAGCCAAAATTATGGGCTTGACATCACAGTGAAGATAGTAAGAACTGACTGTCCTAAATGGGACTTGTATTCTTAGTGCTTTTTTGGCAACATCATTCCTGTCCCATAGAAACAGACTGCATTCCATTACTCAGAGTCAGTATTGGAGAGGGCGTGTCCCAAGTGCAACGGCCTCCCAGACATCTAAGTGATGCAGTGATGAACACAACTGTCTGGACATTGTCTCTCCCCAGTAGTTCTTTTCCCTGGTCCCCCAGTAGGTGGCTGGATGCATCCCTGATTTTTCTAGGAGATGGAAGCTTTAGGTGTTTGCAAACCCAGCTCCCTCTGCAGCTTGGTAGGGACATTCCTTGAAAATAAAACAAGCCTGTTTTCCTCCATCAGGCTGAAAAGTACCATTACAACATGGCAGCCCTGAGGGTTCTTCAGCACCTTTATCCAGTAGCTTGCTAGAAGTCGTTATTGGAATTACAGGACCTTCTGTTGGTTGCTGGTGTGTCAGCCATACTTACGACTTCTCCAAAGTTTCCCAATCTCAGATTCCTCCCTGCCTCAGGCTCTAGCAGAGTTTTTTTTGTTGTCAATTAATGAAAGCCTGAAAGATTGCTCTCTGAACCTTTGTTTAGGGCCATAAAACAACATTATACCTCTCTGGCTGATCACCAGAGGACCAGAAGCCAGAATTAACCTGCCCTGTCCCACTGCTCCTTCATGTGATATCCAGGGTGGTAGTTTTATTCTGTTCACGTGTAGTTTGAGCTTTTTTTTTTTTTTTCCCCCTTCATGAAAGTAGGGATAGTTTTTAAATAAATATCCAAGTGTGTTCTAGCTTTAAGGATGATATGCATGCATTTAATGTGGCTCATGCTATATTATTCTTGCTTAACTTGGAGCTTTTGATTTAGCTTTCTAGTTTAGCTGTGGTATTCCGCAGGGGATATTGTTGGTTTCCAAATCTTTTGTCAGAGTAATTGAGCATAACATCTTTGCAGGTTTGTGTTTCAAAAGATGCATTATCTTTTCTTGTCCATTTGTTCTATCTGAGCTATTCAAAACTTTTAGCTTTACAGATCCTATGAAAGAATTTGAGTTTTAAGGCTGATAATTTATGTTTCTGCTGAATTTGCAACTCTGCATGTGATGATTAATACATCTCTCCATAAATAAGTAAGAAAAGATGGTATCAGTAAATTGGTAACAAAACAGAAGAATTTCATTAAATTCAGTATTTTGCAAAAGTCTTCCATCCTTTTAGTTCTTTATAAATTAAACTTCATCCATATCTGGCTGGCTGAAGAATGAATGTCACATATAAGGTATCTCCTTTAAATATCTTCATGAAAGTAATCTATATGATTTACAACATATTGCAATTAACACTGACCTTTTGTCTGCTTCAAAAGAATGTGAGAAACAGTTCTTCTGACATCAAAGAGATTTTCTAAATTTCCAAAAATATTCCTGATGAAAGTTGTTCTGGCTAGGAAAAATATGTCACCTTTATTTGAAAGACACAGCACACTTGATGGATTGTCTGCCTCTTGCCTAACCTTAGCTCCTGCACAAAACTGGATTTAGAAAGAAATTTGCAAATATAATCTTTTAGAAAATGCAGATACCTCATAGGTAAAATTAAGAATCCTGTATTTGTGTTTTAAGATTACACAACTATTTATTCAAATCTGGAGGCTGCTACTCGCTCTCCCCTTTCTTCCAGCTACTTCAGTACCAACCTACAACTGCAGTTCAGTTTTCAGCAAATCTAATCCACTTTTTATTCAAAACGAAAAAAAAATGTTTAGTTTTCACAAATTTCTATATTTGAAATTGTATATAAATTGCTTATATCAATGTACTTTAGACCGATTGACAGCTTTCCAAATATTTGCTACTAATATAGATTCCAGTATTCATAATTCACTCTGTCCGATTGGCCAGTAGAATTACATTTTATCACCTCTGATGGCTTCCTGGATGACCAAGGTGACTGCATAAAATCTTATGCCAATGGTCTGATTTTTAATATTCCTTTTTCTCTATTAGAGCTTTTCTTAACAGTTACCTTTGTGGAAAGCAGATAAAAGGACTGTAAATAGGGTCAAATTTGACATAGCTGAAAGTAGAGTCCAGCTTGTCTTTATTTGCTTTCTCCTTGTGCTTCACTACTTTGGTCCCTTTCTGGGGGTTGGGAAGGCTTCCCTGGCCAGTGTCCTGCTGGTACGAGCCAAGCTGACGTGGTGTTGCTCTGGGCACTTTGTTGGAGCAAGCTCTCCTTGTGGCAGCCCTGGCTCAACGGTGTGGTATTAACTGTGAGGTTGGGAGAGAGGAGGAGGGATCAGAGCATGAGTTAGGCCAGCTGCCAGCCACACTAAAATTACTTCTGTAACCACTCCAATATGTGTACCAGAATTTAGGGACTCTGATATATTCAGACAGAACAGTTTTACACAAAGAGTAGTTGAAATACAGTCTGGAACAAACTGCCGAAGTCAGCATTAGAAGCAAATAGTGTAAATCAGTTCAAGGAGGAGTTTTGGAAGAAGGCAGTGGGAAGAGCACAGAGCTACTAGCTTGAAGTTCAAGTTTCAGATGATGAAATGCAGATTGATTTGTATTTCCTGAGGTTATAAGGGCAGGTCTTCGTGGACTGTATCATCCTCTTTGAGCTGTTAAATGTTTGTATGTACATTTGTGCTGTGTTTCGTTCTCTTTCAGTTCAGTGATACTTCCCCCCCCCCTCCTACAAACTCGCTAGATTTGCTGAATGTAATGTATACCACAGAAACTCTGATTTCCAGCATCTGGGTGAACTTCAGTGAAGCCAGTGAAGTCACTTACAGTGATGTAAGGAAGTATGCATTTCAGCTTAAGGCATGTAAATTCGTATGCATTGTACTGTGTTATCTCTTAAAACAAACATCCAGACCACGGTGTGATATTCAAGTTCTGCACTGTTTTGGTGAAGAGATCTGAACTATGAAATCAAGTGTGGAAATGCTATAGGAGTTTTAGTGTACCACTCATCCCAGTATTGCCCTGTTGCTGTGATGAGAGCTGTGCGTCACAGGAGGGGCAGAACAGAAAGCTGAGGTGGGGAATGCAAAATTCACGTGACAGAATTTCCATGTATTTTGTTTCTGTGACCAGTGACAGTGACAGAGTCCTGAGCTAACTCCCGCAGCCCTACAGCACTTCTTGTAAAAGACTTGGGAGAGCAGCAACAGTCCTGATTTGCAATGTGCTGTGCTCCATAAACTTCATGACGTGTTGGCGTAAGCTGAATTCTTTCCACGTCTTGCTGGATCAGACCTTGTATTGCTTTTTTACCTAGATTTCTTTTTCCTGAAAACTAGACAAACACCAAGTTTGTTTAGTAATGACATAGATCACCATTACTTCTATTATGCAAGAAAAGTGGTTTTTATTTTATTGCAATTTTTGGTTTCTAAGTGATCAGTTGTGTTAAGTAACTTGTTTATATTTTGAGTAGAAATGTTACAAACCTACCAGTTCCCTCTTCTTTCTTAATTGCCTTTTGCTGCGGCTCTGATAAGCAAAACAGAACTGTCTTTTGTTTGTTTTGATGGAAGAATCCCATGTACAGTTTCCTATTCAGGTTTCCTGTGGATTGGGTTTCTTGCTTAAAGTAACGTTTCTTTTCACTGAGATTTCTGTATTTCTAATACCTTCTGCCTCAGCATAACATAAAAATCCTCTCTATCCACTCAGAACTGTACGTACTGGTGTAGTAAAAGAGCGTAAAATACCTCTTCATGCTTCCTACTTTCTTCCTAAACTCACAGTCCCATTGGAAATTAGAAGTGAATTTCCATAGCAAAGAAACATAATAAGAAAATTAATGAAATATTTGTAAATGGACAGAAAGGCTTGGTTCTTGCTTCACAGAAATTCGTAACCTGGGCCAGCACAGTTTCTGTTCCCTGCTTCTCAGCTGTGGATGTGTGGGTATTGTGTTTAAAGCCCAACAGAGCAGTAGCAACAAGACGGAGCTGGCCTTACAGAGCCGTAGCAGCCGGATGATTGGATCCCATTTCCCACAGGTCTTGAAGTCTGCAACTGAAAATGTCTTGTAACTCTATTAGGAAAGACCTACGGTGATCAATAGAACCAACAAGGCCACACGAATATGTCTCAGAGCACAATGAAAATTGCACATCCCATGCTGCTCAGGGGACTTAATATTTTTCAGTGATTTTCTCACCCCATCCCTTGCCCATGTTTACAGAACAGTTGTCTGGTACAGCTTTGCGATGAAATGTAGGACCTGGTTCATTGTGGAAGTTACCCCCAAAAAACAGCTCTGTGTATTTCCTAAGGTTTCTAGTAATTCAGATTAGAATTACTAGAATTAGAAGAGAGAGAGAAAAAAAGAATATATCTTTAGTTTGTAAAGATTGATTTATTATTTGAAGTGGCATTCTGCAATTTTAAAGACGAGGATGTCTGCACTGGCGAGAAAAGAGGGCTGTAGTCCCTTACCCATCCCTCTTGTTTGAGGTGAGGGGCAGAAGCCAGGGGTGGGGGTTTGGTTTTGCTGGAGCTGGCTGGTGCTTGATGCATAGGTTCAATGGCACTGTGAGGTCCGTGTGCTGACAGATCGCTCCCTACGTGTTCTGAGCTGGGTAGACCTGAAACAACAATGGTATTGAGATTGGGATTTAGCTGCAAATATCTGACAGGAACAGCATTTTTATGGTTTCATATGTCGACAACTGATATGATCTCACTGATAGTAGAGAGAAATGGATTTTTATTATTTTTTTTAATGTATATACGATTCTAGACCATCTGTGTATATGCTGCAATGGACTTGATCCTGCAGATTTAAGCTGTGAAGTACTCGTGCAGAAATTAGCTTTGCTTGGATGGACTTTTACAAAAACTTTGAGAACTCAGTCCAATTTTAGTGACAACTAAGTGACTGCTTGTTCTATTTCATAATTATTTTTAGTTTGCTCTTATATACTTCCTATAATATATTGTTATAAATATCTTCTTTTTTTCTTTTTCTTTTTAATGTGAGAAAAACAAAATACTTGCTTTGAGGTGCATGGGGACTCTTTTATAGACAGTGTATTTAGCTCAGAGCACATGAAAAAAATGAGTATTTGACTAGGTTAGCTTTGGGTACCCTCAGGCTCTTTGAGATTAGTTTTAGATTCATATGCTATGGTCACTCATTGACCAAGCTGTTTTAACACTTATACATATCCAGCAAAGGATCATTTCCCTCAGGCATGGCTTTCTTTCAATCATATTTAGCAAAACCATTAAACACACTTGGGGCTTGCACTGAAGAGAGAAACAACTTTACATACACAGAATTTGAAATAATTTTCTTCTTCAGGAAAAAGAAACGACTGTGTTAAGTGTTGAAGTCTCAGTTTATCAAAACTTAAGGTTGATACAACCTTAAATGGTTCAGGATAATTTCCCTGCAATTAAATGCCTTTCTAGCTATTTTTTTTGCCAATATTTTTAAAGTGGATATGAAGTCACTTTGTTTCTAAATAAACAGAAAAATGAAAGAGTTCTCAATTTTGTGTGCAAGAGTGATTGACAGATGATACAGTAGAGGAATGGGAAGCAGATGTTACATTAATTAGTTTTCATCTTTTTAATAGCCTTTCCCTTAGTAATCAAATTTTATTTCCCGACAAATCCTCAAACCTTAAGTTTTTCGGCTTTGATATTATTTTAAAGAGAGCTTCTAAACCACCTTCCCCATGTTTTACAGTAGATGAGCATCCCTAGTGGTGGATGAAGAATTTACACACAAAAAGGGTGCAGTGTGGAGCGACTTTGGCTGCCTCTCGCTATGGTGTTTAGCTGTGCCACACTTTTGAGGTCACGTGTAGCTTCCTTCATTTGCAAAGTCATATTGGCTGCAGTTCATTGAAATTCAACACAGGAAGAGTAAGTGTTCACAGAAAGGCTGTTTGTAGGACTTGTTACCGGACCCTAAATTTGGAATTGGAAAGTGTTCCCAGATGGCCTAAAGAGTGAGTATTTTTGGTTCTTCACTGAGGAGGAGTCATATTAAATTCAACAAGTTCTCTTTATTAAACATGTTGTGGTCCTTCTTAAGCATATCTTGGCTCATGGTTTATAGAAAATATTCTTCAGTTGAACAATGTACCTTTGAATAGAACAGAAAAACATTTGAGAAGGTGTTCTTTCCTTTTTTATGTGCTGTCTGTGGTTGTATTTCCCTGTGGACAGAGTTCCTGTTTGTGGGAGAAAGTGACTGGGTTCTTTCTCCCCAAACGGCTATCCGTTTTGCGTAGGCATCTGAGTAAGGGCTAGCTCCCAAATTATCTGAGGAGTAAGTGATGCTCTCTCTTCTGATCTATCTTAATTCAAATACCGGGTCTGACAGGTTTCACTTTGGAGTTCAGACTCGCCACTGCACTTTGACTACTCAAACCAGAAATCTCCAGTGACGCTCCCTCTGCTTACTCTGGCTGGCTTTCACTTGAACTCTCTTCGATCTCTCTACGTATGAAGGCATGCGTATGAGTTCATCCCTCCCTCCCTTCTTCCTCTGCATTGAGATCACCTGAATTGCTTAAATCTTCTGATTTAATTTTCACTTCTTTTCTGATAGCATACTTGTGAAATTCCTAAGATTTCTATTAAAGATAACAAATATCTATCAGCTCCTTCACAGTTAGATTTAGAATTTTTACAGATGTCTTTTTTCAGATAGTATCAGTGATGTTCATGTAGAATTGTTATTCTGTAACTGAGCGTTTTCAGTTACTGCAGGTATTTAAAGTTGTGTGTAAACATGAGGTTAAGAAAGACTTCTTTTAGGTGGGACCAAAACAGATTTGCAAGCAGTGATTTAGTTCTGTTTTTTGGTGTTTTTTTTTTTCCCCTGTTTCTGTCTTGATCATTGCAACTGCTAAAACTCAGAATAGATGGTAAATTGAAGACCTAATTTTTGCTTGACATTTAAAATATTCTTAACCTGTGATACTCAACAAAACTACTTGGAGTCGTAACTTGGTCTTTTTGGACATCCTGACAACTTTGAATGAAGGAGTCCTGCTTGACGAGATCTTGAAACTGTTAAAACATACAATTCAGGAATAATGCTAGTTTCTAAATCTCCTGTTTGTGATGATAGTTCTTCTCTAATCAAAGTACTGTTTTTTTCAACTTCTGCTCTTGCTGCATTCTGTTCTAGAGACTGAAGCAAATTTTGGGAAGTGCTCGTTAACTTTTGGATATTTCACTTTTTCACTCTGTCAGAGTAACCAAGCTCTTCCTTTTTCAAGGCTTGTTTTGAGCAATTATCTAAGATTACAGTCTATCTGTTAATATAACTAACTGTAGTGCAGTTTTAAGGCCTTTAATTTTAGTCTTCTATTATGCCTTTTTTCAACTGTGCATCTTGTCATCTTCGGCTATTAGAAATTCTAAATTTCAACATTGAAAGTGCTAATTCCTTCTAGTAGTATTTCCTTAATGCTTTGTGGTTTAATATTTCATTGTACGCAAAAGTCGAGAGACATTACAGAATGAAAAGTGCTGTATAAGTTTTATTGTGCTGTCTACTTCTTGCCTGTTATGTAGCAGCAATGCTTACTTCCTGTTGATTTTCCAGCAGTGAAAATTAGAGATATTTTTCTTACAGGTAAAATAATTAGTGCTTTAGGTGAAAATGAATACGATTTATGTGTGTTCGGTCATGCAGAGTATCAGCTTGTTTTTTTAACCATATTGTCAGTTTCTGGTGGTTACAAAAACAGTTTATTCAGAATTCCATCCTTTTCACAATAAATTAGCACGTTTGGATTTATTATCTGGAATCTCCATTGCACACATGATAGGCTAGAGTAAGCATATTATCTCAGAAAGCCCTGACATCTTCTGAAAGTATTTAATATTTCAGAGACTGTAAGAAGCAAACTCAAACTGAAGGTAAGCACTTAAATCAGCACTATTTTATGTGTGGGTTTCATATTGTCAGTGATGCGCTCTCTATACGTACACCTGAAATAAGTAACATAACAAGTCTTTACACCTGAATTTCTTTAGGTGACAAAGCTTAGTTCTGTTTATTGATGTGGTCAGCCAGTGACTGCACCTTTGCCTACATGCTACGTTACTGATTTTACATCTCTCAGAGATGAAATCCCATTGTTCTTTTCTTTTCAGTTTCTTATTACTTAAATCACGAGGTTTAACTCTCTTACAGAAGCCTCCTGATGGCTCTTCCGCTTTCAGTTTTTAATTGGAGAAATTTTTACTCTGTCCAACTCTCCAAAGCATTATATATATTTTTTGAGTAGACCGTTACTGTTTTAATGTTGGTATAAAAAAAACAAGTTCTCAGCCTCCTCCAGCAACACTTGCAGTCAACAGAGAATGGAGCTCTTGCAGAAAGCACCTAAATACACATGGCTCTTTGTTCTGAATAATCAAGAATAGGAGCCCTTTCTCTGATTATTCTAATCGAGCAACAATCTGACTAAATGTGGTAAGCAGTCATAGAATTGCTCAGGTTGGAAAAGACCTTCAAGACCATCAAGTCCAACCGCAATATTGAGCTCTAAAAGCACTTTGTTCGTATTTCATGACAGTTGACTTCAAAAACTGTTTAGTGAACTTCCCTAGAAAAAAAAATACTGAGCTAAATGTTCTTTAAGACTTAGCATGGAAATGTTTTAGAAGTTTGAATAAAATACAGTTCAGGGCCAATTTTTGCCCAGTATGTTTGTGTGAAGCAGCAATCTGAATGCACACACATCTACTTCCCATCAGATTGGGCTTCTAGAAATCAACACAAGGAATAATCCCGTGTTACAGAATGGATTTTAATTTTCCCTTCAGTTAAAGTGGTTCTGCTTTACATCAGAGCAAAAACTAAGCTTTGGCAATGTGGTAAAACATTAGAGAATACTCAAATTAGTTACAGAAATTGAATGCCAGGGCAAATTAGAAAGAGACAGGAGGGGGTGAAATATTTTATTTTAAAAATGCTCTATAAAGACAAACAAGCAGTAAATTAGCAAATGAGCTTTCACAGTTATTCATGGAAATACGTTTGAAAAAAAACGTGGGGTTGGTTTGTTTATAATTTGGCAGAATTTTCCAGTGTTTTGTCAGTTTTCCACAGGCCTCTGTGCATAGGGCTCATTGGGAGGATCACCAGAAATCTTTGAGGACAACTTCAGAAAGTATGAACCGAACATGGAGGAATGCAGCTGAAATGGCAGTGGAAGGCAACAGACTCAAAGCCAGGCGTTTCTTTTGAAAATCCTTCCATCTCAAAGGCATATATTTGAGTAGTAGATAGTGAAGTGGATCTAAGTAAAGGGATCCATGGATCAGAATTCTGTGATTCTGTGATCTACCTGCATCTAGTCCTGGATACTTCAAAAGCTGCAGCTAAAAGTGCAACCCAAACTTCCCATGTGTTTACAGCAGGTGGTATTAATTTATGTCATTTAGATTAATAGTTGTTGTTTAACAATAGCTGTTGATAAACTAGCTTTGCTATAACAATATGCAAAGAACTGCATTGAAACTGAGGGGGGATGGGATAGGATATGACAGCCAAATGCTCCACCCTGTATTTATATATATATATTATTCCTCTGTCCATGCACAGAAATGATAACTTCAGTATGTTTACTGGGAGTAGTGAAAAACAGCCACTTGCAAATTAAGTGAGACAACAACAGATTGGAGCTGTATATATATTTTTTATGTTGCTTCCAACCACAGTGCAAGTGTTAGAAAGGAGAGGGAAGCTTTATTGGTAAATATATTGGTTTTTATTTCAGTAAATGCTTCTGGCTCAAAGGCGCCCATAGCTTAACCTGGTAATCGGTGAGAAGTAGAAGGGCATGTGCTGGCAGAAGAGAGCTGTGAAAGGATCTGTCCTTAGGACCTGTCTATCTTTCTGTTTGTAATAAAAGTAAGAGAAAAAAGAAGCAGTGTTATCAGTACGCTTCTGCAAGTGAATTAGCTAGCACAGATTTGATAAAGCTTATAAACCCTCTAGAGCAATCGTGACAGTTTGCTGGCTTGGGCTTTGTCTGCTGCCAGTTACTCCTTGCTAGTGGCACTCTTTATTTATGCTTCAGTACCACGTTATCCTCTGGGCTTCAAACAGAAGGGACCTGTCTGTAAGTGTTTTGGTTGTGGTGTTAAAAAATAAGAGTGCAGCAAAACACATGCAACAGTGCCCAAGATCCGTTTCAGCTAGTTTCCCTTCTCGTGGTGTTGTTTCTCTGCGATTGTTGGGTACGCGCTGATTGTGGCTGAGGTGGTGTATGTCTGGCTTCCACTAGAGAGTGTCACAGACTTATCTGAATGAGTGAAAAAATTCAAATGGATGCATCATCTGCTTTGTTGTTGACCTCAAAAACAGTAGACAGGTATGTCTCTGTGAATGTTTTCCATTTCCTATCACTGCCCATTTGTCCTTCACTGTACAGCTAAAAATGAACATAAATCAGGAGGCAGCCACATTTTTACACATGCTAGTTTTTATCCACTTGACAGTGCGTGCACATTAATGTTATGATAACATGTCATCTGATATATTTTCTTCTCTTTTGTTCTCAAAGTAAATATATACTTCAGAATATTTTTTTATTGTCAAATGCATCTCGTTTTTAGCACAAAGTGTTTGTAAATAGTCTGGATTTTGAACCAGCCTATGTAAAATTCTGCACGTGGGAATCCTGGAAGGAAGAGGTTTCAGTTGCAGTCCATTAGCAAATTCTCATCTCTGGACTGAAGATGTATAAGCATAAGTAGGGAAATTGAAAAATGTTGTAAGGTAGTCAGAAAGCTTCCAAAGGGATCTCTGGACAAGGAGCTACAGTAATACCATTAGATGGGTATTATTATAAAAAGAAAAAGAATAATTTAAAAGTGAGGACAGTAGGAACACCCACAATGCATCAAGTAATTTTTTGATTCTCTCAAATTTTACATGGAAGTGCAAACATTGAAAGTTATTTTTCAGACATGGAATGTTCCTGAATAACTTCCGTTACTTTGTTCAACTGAAGAATTACCCATGAAGATATTTTATTAAAAAAATGTAAAATGTGAATGCTGATCTGACCATTGTGGTGCTGAAAACCAAGATATAATTCTCAAAGTTGGTGAGCTCTCTTCTCCCTGAATTTCCAGGTAGTGGTCCATGGGCAATGTCTTTGTCTGATATAAATTGTTGTCCTTCTGCTTTAATATATTACCTATGTGGACAACAGTGAGGTTGAGAGAGAACCTGTCATTTGTTCCCATCTTGTCCTCACGTCCAGGGATGTCCAGAAAGCCCTAGGACACTGGGTGAGTTTTAAAGGCTCTGGAAAACTCAAAGACAGAAGCAGGTGAGCTCAAAATCTTTACTTCTTTATCTTTTCCTAGAGAAGCGATAAAAAGCTGCATGAAGGGGCCTAAGTATTTATCAGTGGTACCAGCAGTTAATAGACCACAGACAAAGGGGTCTCAAAGATCTGAATGCAGAATGATAAAAAGGCATTTTTTATGAAGTTTGGGCAAGGTAGGTAGCACAGTGAGAGCAGTTATGTCAGATCCTCCCATGGTGAGGTGAGCTGTAAGGTAGGCTTGTAATGTCATTACGAAACTGTAAGGAGCTGAAAGTTAAAGATCCTGTGATACATCTTTATAAGGTCACATGTACTTCTCTGTGAGAGCCTCAAAGTCAGTTCTTAAAAACTTTTGGTTTATTTTATCTATTACATTTCTGTAGTCAGCTCACCTCTGTATTTCCCCTCTTCCTACTAGAATGGAAAAGAAATAAAAGTAATGTCATCAAATCTATCTGCTTTAGTTAAAATCACTTATATTGGGAGGTGCTACGCACAGATTCTTTGAGTGTGCAAAATGGGTTTGGGATGTCTTTTGAAATTTTTGCTGTTTATTCTGTTTGTAACGTACATATGTTGGAGCAAGAGAGATTTTCTCTTGTTGTCTGGCACTCATTGTCACATGAAGGAAGATGTACACCCTATGGAAAACTAAAAAGCTATCTGAAAAAAATGTAAGACCTTTAAAAATTTCTGTTAAGAGTAGGTCCCAAACAGAGGTATTTGTTAGTTTCTGCATTCAGTGGGAAGTGTGAAATAACCTCTCCCCAGTGTCAGGAGAAATCACGACTGGAAAAACTGGAGGACCAAGTAGAGGACTTGTTTTCTCTTTCCAGCCTCCCTACTTCTCTTAACAAGCAGTTTTTAACTGCAGAGGTATGGATAATAATAAAAAATGTAAATAATCCCTTAGCTCAGACACTGCTCTTCCAGTGGCAGCGGGAGATGCTACTCCTCTGTCCAGCTCTTGCTTCTCAATCTGTCCATCTCCTAGGGTAACTGTGAAGATTAAGGAAATCCCAAATGTTGGTTTTTTTTTTTTTTTTTCCTAAAAACAAATGGGGAAAGTAAACAGATGAGCTTTTCAAAGACGAATGCTATTCTTTTAGTTTATGAAACACTTGTTTTTTCTTCTGTTTTCCAGAATATATTATGTCATTTGCACTACTGTGGTTACAGGAGGAGGGAGAAGTTTCTGCAGTCTGTCAGTCGCTCATTGCTAAGGTGTGAGTAATTCTTGACCTCTTTATCTCAGTTTACTCTTTACAGTTGGAATCGAAATGCATCTTGTATGAACTTCTATGAGAATGTTTAATTAATGTTTGAGGGCCATGAGACCCCTTAATAAGGAGTGGTCTTTGTGAAAGTAAAGGTATATTTATTAATATAAATAATTTATACAAGTGGCTGTTCGGCATGGCATCTTCTCATAAATAGCACCCTAAAGAAAAAAAGAAAAATACGAGTAGAAATATTTTTAGGGGCTTTTGGATAAGAATTGCTACCTCATTACTGAACAGAAGTAACTTTGAAAGATGGCTTATACAGCCATACTATGTGCTCCTTTATTGCATGAGGGATTTCTAACAGTCAACAGAATTCCTTCCTGACGACCTGGAGAGAGTGTGATCTAACTCTTTCAAGTTAATCATGAACCACAGAGCAAGCACTGAGTAAACTGATAGCATAAATTGAAAGGTCACAGCCTGCATTGAGAGAAAGGCTGCGGTACTTCCCACTTGAAAGAGACATGACAAATCATTTTGCTCTCTGTCATAGAGGTATAGGCGACTGAGGGCAAGAGCATGCTCAATTAGAGCTGAGCAGAAAGGACAGGGTGCCTCAACACGCAGCTCTCATGTCCTCACCAGTTCTCTGCCTTTGGCAGGCAGTGAGTGCAGTCTCAGCTTGTATCAAGGCTTGCATTCCCTCCCTCCCTTTGGCTGGGCTGCTTGAAGATGTCGGTGATGCAGCAGTTGTGGGATCCGTGGTGGTTTGACTTGCCTGTGCACCACTGTGCACTGTAAGAACCTCTGTGAGGAGTGGGTTGCAGAAATGTCTTTATTCTCCTGGAGAGTTCTCACTGGATCCAAGGATTCCCAAGGCCTCGTATCCAGTGTAGCATGGGCGCATGCATGTGTTTGCTTGGCACATGCTGGGGCCACAGAAAATGGAGCTCAGACGTATTAAAATTCGAAGTACACTAGAATTTAGTCATGCTAGCAGAATTTGTAAGTTAGAGAGAGTATGCCTATACTGGGATGAAAAATAATGGAATTCACGATCAGTGTGAGAAAGCAGCAAAGGCTTAAAGCCAGGATGCATGTTTGTCTGTTCCCTTTTCATTATTTTGCCTGAACGATCTCTTTGTGCCAGGTATTGTTTGTCCTCCAGTCATAAGAGCTACTCGTTTTAACAGGAATAGATATGTAGAAGCATATTCATGCTGTACACTTCAGGGCAGGTGAACACTAAATTTACCTCAAAGTGCTTTAAGTGTCAGATAAGATTAACCATCCCCTAATCCGTCTAACAACTCACCAGAAGTTCTGCTCCCTGGCAATGCTTTTGCGTAACAGACAAGGCAACTCCTGTGCTGCTGGTATTTGGTTAGCGGAGGGCACTCTTGGGTGATGGAACCACTTGCACACAGTGGGCTGTTCCACACAACGTTTTTCTCGATTAACAGCAAACTCTGCCCAAGGAATCCCGCAGAAACAGTAGGAAGAGGTTTACAGAAGTTAATGGCCAGGCACTAATGGACCTCCTGTGTTAGATGGAGAAAATGGTGATGTGTGTCTTTTGAAGACCACAAATTTTACTACGTTTCTGCAGAAGTAAGGGTAAGAATAAACTGAAAATTTTGTTCACTATTAAAAAAAAAAAAAAAAGGCAGAAAGTAGAGAGAGAGAGATGTATTCTTTTTCTTGCATATAACAAGACAACTTCGGTATAGCAGGTTTTCCCAAGTGCTTCAGGAACAGAGCTGTAATTCCTGATCTGGAGTAATATCCAATAGCAGGAAGAAATGAGCACAAGGGCTAACATGAAGAATACACTGTATTTTGGAGAAGAAAGGGGACTCCCTGTTTGAATAAACCTTAACACCTTGACAGGGAAGTCAAATCAATTAGATTTGCATGAGACACAACAAAGCATATGTTTACTCAGAGTTCTCTTCAAGTCCCAGGAGAAATCTGAATTGGAACCCATATTAAAAAAGCCATCTGGGAGTATCTCACACCAGACACCTTTGTGTGAGGAAATCTTTGCATTGGCCTAAGAAAGATTTCTCATCACAATTGACCTTGGTATCCAATTAATATCGTGGAAAAAAAGTTATCTCTGTTAAAGTATAAGCAGGTGCCGGTAGTATTTTCTTAGCAGAGACTTCTTTTTAGATATATTTGGATATATTAGCTATAGATATATTTTAGATGTATTTTGGAGAAGCATAAAAGCTTGAATTTGGGGAGAAAATATTATCAGATATTGAAAAGAGCCATGAGCCACTTTAAAAATTGCAGTAAGGCAAATCCCACTGCAAAATGCAGCCGCACAAAAATGCACGGACATGGAAGTTTGTGCTGCTCCAAATCAGCGAGGGAAACAAGCCCTGGTCTGTGCTGGTTTGCCAGAGATCGCTGGGTTCAGTGCAGTGAGGGCAGGGAAGGGAGGCAGCCTGCAGCCTTTGTCTGCTGCTGCGTGGGGAGGGCCTGGGGTCCTGGGGTCCTGTTGTCTGCTGTCCAAGGGCTGCGCTGTCCAGCCATGTCCTCCAGCTCCAGCACAGACAGATTTCCCACCCTGCATCCAAATAAAACGAAGTCAGCTTTGACTCTGCAAAATGTCGATGAATTCTTCAGAGTAAATCAGCCCTGTCAGCCTGATGTGGAACTGTCACCTACTTGTGACATAATATAATATGAAATGATATTGAACAACATGCGTTTGGCACTAAATTGTTAGCGGGTTTTAGCTTTGACAGCAGCAAGTTTATTGCTTTAATCCCAAGGTCTTTTAACCCTCTTTGACATAAATTGAGGTTGGCTTTTGTGAGAAAACTCCACTTCACTCTCTCTTCCTTTACCTAAAACTGCTTTTAACAATTTATGCTCGTACATCAGACACTCATTTTGAGTGACAAAAAGAAAAAAGATCTATTAGAACAGAAGGAAAAAAGGGTCAATTTAGGTTAAGCAGTGTATGTCTCTTTTGGTAGGCATGTCACAGCTTTCTTCAGGTGAATATGAATTTTAAGTTGTAATACAGTGTATTGCTGTAGGAAAATAAAACAAATCTTTAACAAGAAGGGTGAGTAAGTGCTGCAGGTGAAAGGCTGATAATCTGCAACAAGACTATTCATCCATTTCTTGATGGACTTTAATATATTCCACAGTCCATTTGAAACTTTTCTTAAAAGATCAAAGGATTTTCTCCTTTTTCCAGACACTGCAGAGAGTCTGGTTTGGTAAAGGTTGTATGCGGAAATACAGATTTATAGAAATGATAATATATATGCACACAGTTTTGCTGAAGCGTAGCTGGCTGATAGCACAGAATTTAATATTTCACTTCTTTTTGAGACATCTTGTTTAGTTTTATAAGTACAGATTGTCATCTGTGCCCTGATAATCTAGTCACAGAAATGCATCACGTATGAACTCTAACAGCAATAACATGGGACACTTATCACCCATGTTTTTTTATCCTCAATTACTATACAGTGCTTGTAGTGCTGTTTGAAATCATTTTTTAATTACATTTAAAGCTCAACTGAATCTGCCCTTGAACTGTTAATAATGGAGACCGAGCACAATCTGCATCTTTGCAAAAATTTTTTTTAAATGTTTCTTTGTTCTTGCGTAGGAAACAGTGTATTATTGATCTGCTTTCATTTTAATGAGAAGAGTATGGAAATATGAGTAAGAAAACTTGTGTTTCTTTCCAAATGTGAGTATTTTTGAAGCTTTTATAAATTGCTCTTTTTTCTCTGCTAGGGATCAGATGCCTAATGATTTTTCTGTTTCTCTTATTTTGTGTAATCTTTGTTATTCATGTTATTGTGCTGTTATTATCTATCACTTGCTTATAGCAATTTTACTACCAGCCAGTGTTTAATATGTAAACCAATTGTTCCATAAGCAACAAAACTGATGCAATCTGTGATTTATGGATTTTATTCTTGTTCTCCTTATATTTCCCCCCTGTGGTAGTAACATTTCCTCTGTGGTGGTCTGTGTATCTTCTACTCCAACACTTTCAACTTCCTCTTCAACCCTCTCCTCTCTCTTCCAACTTTTCTACCACAATAACTTCAGCTGACTATCAGATTTCCACTGTACCTCCCTCAGTCCTCCCTCATCATCTTCTGTACCCTCTCTGCTCTACTCCTGCAGGAGCTTGGCTCAGTGTCTGTCACCATCTCCCGTTTCTGAAGTCAGTGGATGAGGGCTGATGAAGACAGTGCTCTTTTTTCCTTTGTCCTTCCTCTTAGATGTCCTTTGGTTTGCGTGCAGGACACGCATAGCAGCTAAAATGCAAATCCTCGTTTCTCCAAAACAAAAGGCAGTGATTTCTTAGTCAGGCTTTGGTACTACAGAGTGACTGCACCAGAGAATGTGGAGTGCCTCTGATAGAAGCTCTCTAAGAGATTCTGTACCACCACAGTGCTCCTCGGCAGAGAGCACAGGAGCTGGACTACACCAGCATTCCTCTGACTCTTCAAGCATTTGGTACTGGCAGCCTTTGCAGTTTCCCTCCTTTGGTTACAGTTCTAAGTATAAATTTCATATCATCTCCAAATCCTGACAGAATGAAACTTGGGGAATTGGGAAAATGGGGTCAGTATATGAATTGTGCTCTTGTCCATGGCAATAAAAAGCACTATCACTGGGCATTCAGCAGCTGAACTACCCTCATGTTGTTTGTATTTTTATGGACGCTGTTATAACTACAGTCAAGTATGATTTAACTTTAAAAGGGATGCTGTAACATTGTTCAAGTCCAGTTCTGCCATAATCTTTTGTGGTAAATCTTTTGGATTTTATCTAGCTTTTATTTAATAAAAAAGAAAAAGAAAAGAAAGGTAATGTGTTGAAATAGTAATAGCATACAGAGAAGCTGCATTTTCATTTACTTGCCTATCCATCTTTTTTATTTAGATTTGCATATGTGCAAACATTTTTGAGTGTGCTGGTCTGATATCTTGTAAGTTGCATCAAATGAGCATCTCATATAAAATGCACTGATCATTTTGTAATCTAATTCCTTCAAATGCTACCCATATGCATTTTGAGGTTTTTGTTGCTTATGCGTTTCAGTAGCATGATTACATTCTAACTATCATGGATGTGCAAGTTGCATTTGCTTTTAAAAACTGATTCACAATAATTAAGGCTACTTTTGTTTTTAACCACTAAATATATTCAAAATCAATATCTTATTTTTATTCTAGATGCTCTTGTGGTCCAGAGCAGAAGATGAAGGCTAGTTGGGCTTTGTTACTAATGTGGTATGAGGCCTTAGCTGACTTGCTTAGTTTTTCTCAATCTTTTTGCTTATCTGTAATTTCTTGTCTCTTGTTTGGCTTATTTCATTTTTAAAAAAAGTTTTAGATACCTGTGTGGAAATTGCTGTATAAGCATTATTTGCTATTTGGTCTCAAAGTGGACATTTGCTGTTGCTGTCATAGGAGTAACGCATTTAATGGTTTCATAAATAAATAATCCACGTTGCTGGATAATTGGAGATAGCTGTGCAATTAAATAATTTGGCTCGGCACAGATACAATCTTGTAGATAAAATGTTTAATCAGGATTTCAAAAGTTTTACAATGCAGCACAGAGAGCGTAATCGCTACTTTATAGTATATACACTGACTCCCCATTTCTCAGTGTTTCTGTCTTGGAAAAAAAAATGCAAGCAAGAGTAAAAGATTCTTCATTCCTTCAAGGCATTCCCTGAGGGCTTGCCTGCCCTAAATAATTATACAGCTTTAAAACAGTTGTCAGCCACCGCTGGCAGGACTGCTACCTCTCACGACAGCATCAGGAATGTTGTGATAGCGGCTGCTCGTCTCCAAGCCGTGGCTTTGGAGGGGTGACTCTATGAGAGGTCTGAGATGTCTTGTTGCATGAATGGGAGTTTCAGGCTTCTTGTGGTTGATAACAACATCTTGAAAATGTAAACTGTAAAGAATCCAACTTCCAGGAGGGTACATCCTCCCTCTCCATGCAGACACAGTATTTATTACTTCTAGAAATCCGCAGCATTTTTAAGCCAAATCTCTCAATTTAGCTGTGGATAAGTAGTGCTTGGTTAAGTCACTGTTGACCATTTGGAAGCAGATTGTTGCTGCACCTGGCCATAGTGCTAGAGGAAAGTATCACAAGAGCCATTTTTCATCTTTCTTGTACTTGCTTCATTGGTATGGCAGCAAGAATGTCTGCTGCCCATTGCCACCCACTGTCCTGTGCTGTTCTTGTCTGCAGCCAGCACAAACAGGCACTGGAGGGGATCGAGGTGATGTGACTCTGCTCTGCTCCTGAAGGGGCTCTTGTTCTTTAATTCAGTGATGTCTGCATGATTACAAGTGTGACTTCATATAGGATCTATCTTAAATCTGTAGCAGCCAATATGGGAAACCATAACTCCATTTACAAATATATCCTGGGTACAGGTAGGGCTGGCTAATGTGGACATATAACTGATAAGAATTGTCAAGACTTGATGCTGAATTATCCAAATTAAAGTATATTTGTTAATTGGTTAGTTAAACAGCTACAGTTTAGAAGAATTTAAAAAGGAAAAAAAAAGCCCACAAAACATTGGCCTTGTCTTTTGGTAACATCCAGGCCATCTCTGATTCCTTCTATTCCAGCCGCTTCAACATTACTGCATAACTCAGGAGAAGAAAAACAAAAAGGCCCATGAAATAAAAATGGCAAACTGTTCTTGCTGTTTGCTCTCACTGGGCAGCCTTTTGGTAGTGCATCTTTTACTTTGAGGCCGTGCAGGGAGAATATATGCTTGAAATTTAAGTTCAGCCTCTCATTTGTATTTCCTATCTCTCCTTTATCTACTTAGCTGAGCTGGAATATTTTCCCGCTGCTACTGATAGCAGGCTTATGGAAAAGCTACTTCAATATTTGGTTCAAGGGAATCATCTTCCCTCATTTTTGTCCTGGAATTTTATTCCATATAATATTTAGCCTGGAAACTAAGGCATGTTTTTCAGACAAGTTCAAGTAGGTAGATTACTGAACCTGGTTTATGTAAATAAATTAGTTTTCAGAGTGGGAGGTGGTTGTGGAGAGTGATTGTTGCTTTTATTCCTAGTTCAGGAATTTGTCTTTACAGAAAACTTCAGGATGAAAAATTAATTGACTCATTTAATTCCAAGCTAAAGGTGAAAATTTTCTTTTATGTCATCTCTGTCCCTTTCTTTGGCATTGTCATCAATAATCCCACCTCTAACTGGACCACAGGACCTCTGGTAGGCTAGAGACATTTAAGTTGAAAAGGCTTCAGGATGTAGCCTTTAATGGAAAGAAGGATATATTGCATCTTCCCATACTCCGCTGAACCAGAGCTTCTGGCACTGCTGGGATTGATTATGTTTGCACAGCGTTACTGTGGTGCAGTGTGGATATATGACACTGTGTGTAGGACCAGAATGGCCATGCTCCTAAAGAGCCTGTTAAATAACTACATAATTAATCATTCCTTGGATTAGAAATGAGACAGAACAAAGAGAGATTTTTCTCTTTAGCTTTTTTCTTTGGCTCATGGCTTATCTGGTTAGAACCTGGGTGCAGCCAAATAGGTGGAATCTGGTCCTGAGGCTAAGTGTCTCTGTTCTGAAAATGGGAGCAAATGACTTCTTATACAACCTTGCTTTCACTGAGAAGTGCCAGGGAGTAGATAGCTTATCAGAGAAGTAGTTCTGCATACAGTGTAAATTTACTGTAAGATTTTTCAAAATTCTTAAAGCTTTGTTATTTATTATTTTTAATTTTTATATAATTTCTATATAATAGAATTATTTTATATATTGATTTATATATATATAAAGTACGTTCATGAATGCTCTATTTTTTATGTCAAAGAACACAGTCATTAGTACTGTAACACAATCAAAAAATAATACCAGAGCTGATAGACAACAAAGAAAGTAGGATGAAAAAGTGTGACAAGAAAGGAGGAGATAGAAGTATTAAAAAGTATTGTAGATAGAGAACTGTTGACTGCTACTCTTGTAAATATTTCAAAATATAGATCCAATGTTTTATGGGTCACTAAAACTACTGTAAATACACCAGCTGAATCCCAAATACATCATTCTCAATTCCCGGCAAAGACAGTACAATGCAGCTATAATACACCCTTCATCATCCCTTGCAGACTTGGATTTAGCCTCAGAGCAAGATGACTGCAGATAGAGTATTTAACCATGGGAAATAAAAAGGAAGAAAGGATAAGAAACCCAAGCCTGTACCCAAGCTTTCTACATAGTATCTAGTATAGTAAAGCATTTGATCCCTGGGATCTTGAACTTTTTCTTGTACATTGTGAAAAACTGATCCAAGTAGTTTGGAAGCTATTTTTCTGCCTTAGGCTTTGTGCAAATTCAGAAGAAATTATTCCTAGTGTTCATAGTGTATGGACTTACTAGCTCTGTTTCATTGAGTCCATATGGTACTTTGAGGTACTTACAGATCTTTTCATATTCATTCTTGGAAGGAAAGTATGCAAACACCAATGGATCCCACCTCTTAGTGGGTTTGCTGTAGTGCAGTGATGAAATACAAGTCATGTATCTGTTCTGTGGGAAGGAAGGACAATGTTCCTGGCATATTATAGTCAGGACTACGGTTAATCTTGAGCTTTTATATGCCTACATGTATATTTTTCTTCTTTATATCAGTCTTTGTCTTTTGTTATCTAGTTACAATTTTGTCTTTGAGTTGTCAGCTTTTGACTTGATTCTGGTTGGATTCTAAGGGATACTCTTACACCACATGCTATTCTGTGGCTGCTAGCCTGAACAATACATAATTCTGGGAATGTGACAAGTGAACTTTAAGTAAAGCCTCTAATAGCACTTAAAAGAATGAAGTTCAAGACACACACACAAAAGTTTACCAAGAGCAAAATGAGTCAAAAAATATTCTGGTGTTAGAAATTAATTTCCCAGACTGCAGTCAGGATACAGATTCTTATACTGCATGGGTCCTTTAGATTGAGTCTAAAAAGGGTTTTTCCTGTATTCAAGATCTCCAATATCTTTTCTCAGCACCTACTGTGAACAAAGATGTTGGTTCACAAAAGGCTATTTTATCAAGCTGAACAAATAACGCCTGAAAAAGTACAACTTCTCATTTCCTAAATCTCTCTTGACTTCCCCATCTCCACTCCACAAAGCCTAGTCTATAACCATTGTTAGCAGAAGAACTTTTGTCTCAATGTGAAGGTTAAACACTCATTACTACGCCCACTTAGACTAGCTCTGCCCATCTTCAAAAGTGATTGGCTCCAACTCACAGGTATTTATACATTTTTGTCCTAAATCTTAGCAAGAAAAAAGTTTACTTACCTCTGCTGGTTTTCCACGTTTCCTGACTAAGCATGGGCTTTTCTATGGTTTCAGCCTTCAAGTTCAACAAACTGGCTATGCCATCAGTCAGTTCCTGTAGGGAAATAGAGGGGGAGGAGGCAAGCAGGGGCTGGGGAGAGTAAGCAGAGAAGCTGTTGTCTTCTGTTTTCCTGCAGGGTTTGTCTAACAGCTAACAGGATTAATGAAACACCTGGCATAGATGCAATTAAGTATTTTGCTGCTGAGGCTGAAAACTACATAATGAAAAAGTTAAACACAGAAAGAAAAAG
>CM074586.1:10707500-10795000 GCA_037305975.1 Chrysolophus pictus
TTGTTAAATCCTGGTGCTTGTTACTCACTGCCCGCACGCGGAACATCATGCCTTTGTAGCAGTGAGGAGAGTTGGTATTTATCAGGGTTCAGAGCTAGTTCAGCCACACACTTGACAAATTATTTGTGGAATTGTTGTATTCACAGTCACTTAAATAAGAATCTGTCAACACAAGGCTGTGCTTTGTTGCAGCAGGTCTCACAGTTTTTCCTGCGCACTCAAAGAATGATGGATTGGAGGTAATGCAAATTCACTACCATTTTATATGCTGGTGCCTTCTTCATAGACAGGAAACATAGCTCAGTATCATCTTGTAAAATGCCTTAACTGTAAAGGCCTAGTTCAGTGCTGAAAGTGCTTTTTAAAAATGGTGTGTTGGAACAGGGAAATGTAATTCAAATATTTTCCTCACGTCTCATTTTAAAGACTGTTTCTTGGAGCAGGTGTGCACTCAGATTTTCCCAGGCTGAAGAGGACATATGCTTATCTCTGCTTGGTAATTAACACAAATTGATAAATACAATTATTAGATTTTATTGCAACTTAAAAGTTAATACTGCTTAACAAGATATTAAATTTGAAGAGCTCACAGAGCAGAAAAAACATGACTGTTAAGTAAGTTAGTAGGTGTTGTTTATAGGAATCTTTTTCGTAAATGCATTTGTCCAGCAAGCAGCATCTGTCTTAATGCTCTATAACCAATACCAACAATTACAGTCAAAGGTAAAAGGAGGTGACCCTATGCCAGAATGAAGCTTACAATTATAAATACGAAGCACATCTCTGCTAGTTTGCCCTTTTAAGGAACTGAATAAAAATGGAATGCTTTGCCCAGAAACAAAGCCTTGAAGTTCTGGGCTCCATTCCCCACCCCACTGCCAATCTCTGCCAGGCTGGGGACGGCACGGGCAGCCCTGGGGAGTGGGAGCAGCCAGACCTTGGGGTGTCAGAATGAATGAGGAGAAGTAATAACATGTGCTGGAAATGACTCTTCTGGAAAGTTCTCACTGCAGTTGAATAAATGGAGTTACAGCCTATTTAAGCTATATCTCTGTGTCATTTTCATATTTTTTTTTTCTTTTTTTCAGGAAAATTGATCTTTCTGCACTAGGAAGAAGCTTATCTGTGCAAGAGAGGGCTTTCTCAGAGGCTGGTTTCAATGGTAAGGAAGGAGCTTGCCACGCATAAAGGACTATCACTAATCTGACTTTGTATTCCTCAAGTTCAGGGGGCGTTTCTTTGGTCTAGGATGATAATGAGAGAATTTCATGATTAGCATACAAAATTTTTTTGAGAGAACAAACGTATGGCAAATATGTTCCTTAGATTACAGCCCCAATAGGAGTTCCTGATCAGTGCAGTATTGAAACCTTTGTGAATTATAATAGGCAGTGGTGAAGTCAATGAGTGTATCTCCAAACACTTCAGGTGGGCTGGATTTTAACCTCAGGTACTCTGGACCTTAAGCTTTCAACTTGATCTGTGCAGGCACTGGAAAATGCCCCCAGAAGCATAGCCCCATGGTGTAATTGTGTAGCTGGTGTGCATGCTGCTGCTGACATTGCTGTTGAGCACTGATGCATTATCTGCACTAAGAGCACTACTGCTTGATAGTCTACTTTTTTGTTGGCCAAATGAAAAGAAATAGTTTAACACTGAAAAAAAACACTGTGTTTTATGAATGTATGCTGCCTGGCCCCTCTTTGTTCCCTTTATACCAGCATGCAGTGGCCTGCTCTGATATTTTAAGGTGTATATTTATGGAGAGCCATTAAACAACAGTAATTTGCATGCCAGGTTTGTGCTGGACGTGGTTGGGCACTCTGTGGGCAGCAGCCGCTCACTCAGTACCACTACCAGCCGGGCAGCTACAAACAGCTATCTGCAAACATTTCATTGCCTTTATGTTATCAAAGTATGGCTGTAATACAGCACTGCATATAAACTAACCTGCTCTTTTGTTAGAGTCACACAACCCTCTGTCCTCCTGTACCCATCTACCCTCAGTCGTGACTTGGCAGTGCAGCAGCTTGTGCTGGCACTGTAATAGAAGCTGGAGGGACTAATGCCTTCACAGAAGTGGTTATCTGGGGTGATGTGACTACAGATACCACTGTCCTCTGTTGGAGAGCTCGATCATGATGCCTTTGCTATGTTGGCTCTCTCCAATCTTGTAGGGATGCATCTGTCTGGCCAAGCTCCTGCAAGGCCTGCGCTCTTCCAGGGTACTCAGACTTTTATAGTATTTTCCCTTGCAATGTTTGAAAGTGTTTGGAAGCTCAGCGTGATTTCAAAGACTGCAGATTGACTTACAGTATGGGATATAGTATTTTCACTTGCATCTAAAAAGGCTGTTTTGCAGCCAAAAATTAAATCGCCAAGAAAACACACATGGTTCACAACACAGCTCTTTGATAACATTAAAAGTATATGTAATATTTTGAAATCACTGGCCAATTATTTCTAATAGTTTCATGATAATTTATGTAGAGAATCTATCTGTTGGATGTGTTCCTGCTTTGGTCTAACTGTATTTTTGAACACTCTGTCAAACATCCCCATTTGGCACCTATTTTGTTTCACTGAATTTCCTTAGTTTGTCCAGATCTCTTGCCAGTGTGTTTGTGGAACATATTTTGACAGCTTTGTCACCAAATTTGTTACTTCTTGCATTTGGAATGGGTATCAAATCACAGATATTAACGTGTGTTTCCTTTTGGTATAGACTCAATTGGACAATATGTTTATCTTCTTGGATGGTGAATATAATAAGCTGAAGTGAATATAATAAGGTGAGTAAAGTTGTTTTTTTTTTCATTTCAAATGTCATTAAAGGTTGTTATGGATGTTTTGGTTTTTATATTTACAGCTGGTAACACTGTTAAGCAGAATATCCTTGTACTTCAGTTGTGATCTTACAAGCTTTATTTACCCAAACTTTATGATAACAAGAGCAGCTCATATGTGAGGTTTGTAGGTCCTCCCTCACTACCCGCTTGCTCCCTCACACACAGATACATATAATTTTATTTCAATATGCTTGGGTTAACTAGACTATTGAATTTCAATTTGTTGTGCTCATTTATAAAATAGTCTTCCTATTGAGTTTGTTAGAGCTGAATCAAAATAGTGTATTTAAGGCTGCTCATGGTCTTTTCCATCATGTTTTCCTTAATGCGGAATTCTGAGATTAAAAGAAATGACAAAATAATGCTTGTGGAAATATAGAAGTCAGTTTTGTGGCTATGTGGCAGTGGTCACAATAGAGCTGTGGGACTGGACTGCCCTATTAACATCCTCAGAGCTCATGCTGGTCTGTAATGTCTTCAGCCCATAAGCCCCTGCTATTCCCTCGGAGTCAGTGCATCGCATGGCCCTCCACTGCCTTGTTTCCATGCCAGGCACAGCACAGGGTGAGCGCTCTGCCCTCACAGCCCTGATTTCTCTGGGGAGCTGCACTGCCGATGACCCTGGCTTTGGGGCCCGGAGCTGACTGTCTGCTGCCCAGCTATTGGCAGCTGGCCTTTCAGCCATTAACCTCTCTGGGTATGGTTAGACCTAGGGTAGACATCCTGAATCTGAAGGAGTGAGTGGAACTTGCATGCCATTTTAAAAATATTGTACAGTAAATAGGCTGGGGAGTTTTAACAAATGACCTACCTCTGACAGCAGAAGCTAAATGCAATGTGGAGAATATGTATTTTAGATTTCAATTTAAATAAGGCTTGGAGGTTGCTATAGCTCCTGCTTACTTTTGCTCTGTTGCGGATAGCATAGTAGTTAGAAATAGTTTTGGTGACCCGTAGTGGTAAGCTATTCTTTGGAGTGCTGTGCAGTACTTGGTGACAGCTCTTTATCTGAAACACCACATCTCACCAGGAACACCAGCAAAACTGTTCTTACTTGTCAGGACTCCTTTTGTGGCTACTTTCTAGAATCCTTTAGGAGATGATGTTCAGCTGGCACAGAGCTTTTTGATTCTTACTGCTGGCAGATAAGTTGTTTACCATGCTGAACAGTATGTATCAAGTAGGAAATGGATCCTGAAACAGCTGGTTTTGTTGACCAAGTTCTCATCTTATTTTCTGTAAGGTAAGGATTGTTTTTAAAATGTCAGCAGCCTTCATGAACTGATAGGCATTGCCTTGTGAAATAAATAAATAAATCAGGTACGTTGCATAAAAATTGAATTCTGAATCTAAAATATCTGAACAATAAATAAAATTGCTTTCTGAAGGGGATTGCCATATTGCAACTTTAAAATATGTATCTCAATTTTAGTTCCCTGTGCAGGCCTGTGTATTTACTGTTTTACCTTTTAGATGTCAACTGCCCCAAACAGTTCTATAAATTGAACTTAGATTTGAAGCAGAAGGTAATTTTTTGAAGATTTTAGTTCATGTTTTAGGGGAGAGCACGATATGTATACAGTACACACGAAAGGCTGTATATAGTCTGATTTCTAATTCTGATTTTTAATTCTGATTCTATAGTCCTACAGAATAATAACCGATTCTTTGAGCAAATTCTTTCAACTTATCTGGATAACTTGAGGCACAGGCTACAGTCAGGGTACAAACACTATCAAGGTATCATAATGTCTTCCTTAAAAGACATTATATTAATATGACGAAAGTAGGATGGCTATTTTGTACAAAATGAAGCATATATACTATGTTTTCATGTAACTTTCTGTTTCTCAAGTCTGAGGCCCACCTAAGTGATGGCAGCAATTTTGCGCCAGCTGGCAGCGTTCTTCAGAGAAATGGGAGCAACAGGCCATAGAAACGGTCAGGTCACAACATACCTTTCTTCCCATTAGAGAAGAGAGTAACAAAATAGCAGCTCTGCTTGTTTCATAATACCAAGCAATTTCCTACAAAATAGTGGAGGGCTGGGCAAGACGAGGAATGAGTTCCAATTACAACGATAGACCGACCTGCCATTGATTTGGTTTTCCTTCTGGTTGGAAATTTTGCTTTACAGAGCATATATTGTCAAATTTCTTGTTCCACTGACTTTCTTTGTTACATCAAATTACCAAATTTCTGCAATTTCCTTGTTTTTTTCTTTTTTTTTCCTCTCTCTCTTTTTTTGTCAATCAAACACGGTAATCCTGACAAAGAAGCAAATCAGTCAGTGGACATCATTTGTTGTTCTGCCTAGTTTCATCTGAGTGTTAGTAGAAGACCAACTCTTCCACACAACTTCTAACAGACTGCTAAATACACAATTAATTTACTTATTGGAGGTGATACGTATAAAAAAACTGAGAGGAATTTGCACACTGAAATACATTTATGTTCATGTGAAAATGGAAGTGACCTTTTGGAGATGGACCTTGGGTTCCTGAGGAGAAAAGATAAAGCTAAGGAAGGTTCCATGAAATTATTGTGTATATATAAGAAGTAATAATGTCATCTGCTTTTTTTTTTTTTTTTTCTGTTTCCTGTTGATTGACTTTTATAGCTTGCAAACATTATGCTGGATTGTAAATTGCAATAAATTTAATCAAGAATTATTTTATTCAGCCTACTAATGAGGAATAATAGCGTATGTATCAATTAGACATGTCAATTTGTGTGAAGAAATAGATTTACAAAGGGATAGTAGGTAAAAAAATATCATTGGTATCAATTCACTTCATTATTTTTAATTTGCTGTGAATATTGAGTGCTTCCAACATAAAATCATTCCTCAATTAAAATAAAACAGCTGTACTCCTACCAGCTTTTCCTTGCTTGTTGTTGCTTACAGATAGCAGTTGTCAATGGCTTCAGTCTTGTGTCACTTCACTAATTTGCAACCATCAATGGGTAAAAAATATAATAATAATAAAAATCTTTGGTTTTTCAATACATTAGGTAATGCACATTTGTGATTTTTACAGATTGCACTGAAGGAGCAGAAATAATGTAACGGCAGCCTTTGGGAATATCAGAACTGTGACAAAACCCTGGCCTCTTCTGTTTCCAGCATCAGCAATGCAATAGTAGTTGTGAGCACTTTATTCATTTTGGCACTTTCTTATTACTCTAGATTCCCTTTCTTTTCCCCTAGGCAATTTTTAGTAAACTAGATCCCACAAATGTGCTATAGTGTGAATGAGAAGGATGAATTCTGAATTGGTTTGTTCACCATAGAATCTAAGGAATCCCTCTGCTTCCTTTATTAGCACGTCTGTGCCCTTATTTAGTTTTTCATGATATTATGGAGCATGTATCTGTTTCTGAGTGACATACGTAGCTCCGTGGTTGTCCTCATTCATCTTCAAATCGGTCCAAATACTGACACTAAGAGCACATTTGTAGGGACAAGTGTGGAAGTTGCTAAAGCTGTTTCTGCAGATCCAGATTTAAAATATGGTGCATAATTCATTCTATTAATTCTATTTCTCTAGCAATAAGTTTTTTATAGCCTTACAATATTTTATATTGGTCTGTGTTAACTTCATATTATATGGCTATTATTTTCATGGAAAGCTAAAACTAAAAAAAGAAAAAACACAAAACAAAACAAAATAAACCAAACTCAACAGAACAGTTCTTTCAAAGGTGTGGTGTTTAAGATGTTAGAAATGCCAGAAAATGTTAGAGTATGCCAGAAAAATCAATAATTACATCTATTGTATATGAATAGAAAAAAAGTCGTCTCTTTCACATGAATGTGGTTTCAAGAAAATGAACTTCAAGAAATACTTCTGAGTATTTATTTTACAACCAGTGTTGCAGGTTTTAGTACTTCTCCATCCAATTGGCTGAATGCATTTTGCCATGGTGTATTTTTGTTTTTTCTGTTACCAGTGACAGCTTTTTGATAGAAATCCCTAGAAGAGAAATTTTGTATCTGTAGGGAGGTTGAATACACGGAATCTGAACCCCAGCTAAGAGTGGATTGTTTGTAATGAGAAGTAAAAGCTTATGGATGTTGTATGCAGTTTTGAAAGTAGAAGCTAAATCTTGCTTATATCAGAGAATTTTAACTAATGGTGATTTCAGTACTCATCTGCAAGTTTGTTTCTCCGTACATGGAATCAGCATGCTAAATATGCACGAGGTTTTAGAATTCAAATGAAAATTTCAAACAGCTGAAGTTCTCTGAATTTCACTAGTATTGTAATAACAATGAAAATATATTCAATATAAGAATATAATAATAATAATATATTAATGCAATAAGTTAAATGATGATAATAATCATTTTGTGAACAATGTTTCTTTTTATAAATTCCCCAAATTTAAGGAAAAATCCTTGCATAAGCTGAATATGCCTTTAATTTTTTCAATGTTGTTACTTAACATTGATAATCTGTTATAAAAAAGGCTACGTGAGCTTAATGCTGGACTATCTGATGGGTATGCAGATATTTCAAAACTGAATAAGAAATGTTGCTGCAAAACACAGACATGCCAAACATCCTAACATCCAGATATGCAGTCTATAATGTATAATACCATCTACACTGAGACTTGAGCTGACTAATTTATCCCACGCCCTGTATCTGTGCAATCTTTCACACTACATTTGGTGCCAAACTTGGGTGATTTTTGGAGAAAGAATTCTTTCCTTTCTACTTGACTGATAGTAGAAAGCTTTCAAATATCTGGGAGAGGATGACAAACAGGAAATGTATGTCACAAGACTGATTGCTGAGTTTACTATATTGTAATTAGTTCCGAGTTGGGACACTGTTACTTAGAAATAAACAATGTTTTTTATCAGTTACTATCAACTATGCCCATCTGTTTGTGTTTCCTGTTCATATCTTCCAGTATTTTTCTATGTTGCAAGTTGAAGCTTGTCCATGGCATCCTGTTAGTGTTGTAATGTTGTGACAAACCCATCACCCTGTTTTTCTGTGCAGTCCACAGTATTTCTCAAATCAGATCTTTTCAAACCGAGATTGAAGTTAACTTTACCAACTGTCTGCCTTAGAAAGAATCTACCCAGCCTGGACTGTGTTTGTTTATGTGAGACTGTGACTTCACATTTATGAGTTCAGCAAGACCTGAAGTGACTTGCTCCACACAGCTGTTCAGTGTTGCCCTACACACCAATAATCCTTTAGTATAATAAAATACATGTCTTTGCTTCTTTACTAGAAGTTACAGAGAAGCCTTCTGATCACCCAGCTATGAAAAGCACCGTGACTGGTTCTGCCCAGAAGCTGCATGAATACATGTGGAGCAGAAAAGTTGCTCTTTATAGCCAGCTGTAAAATTCTTTCAAGCCCTGTGAACGTTCAGCATGAGAAGGCTTTTCTCGCTGGCATTTTCTAAGATATAGATTAACTTCAGCAGTATGCATGAGTCAAGATTACCCTCCAAGCTTATGCTATATCGATGAAACTCAAAGTCAGTTGGTCCGTTTCAAGAACAAAAGCAGCGTTTGGTTCCAGTCAGCTGCCAGAGAACATGCTCCAGATTTGACAAACGTTGCAGCTAGTTGCTTTTGTGAGTTCAGTGCGCAGTGCAAATGCTGTAAAATGTTTTTCACGTGATGCAATATTGCCAGCAGATAATCATTGGAGCATTAAACCAAAAGAATTTCTGTATATCCTACAAGCTGCAGGAGGATAAGAAAAAGTAAACAGAAACTACGAGCTGAATTTTTCAGATGATGCCATTCCTTCTCTTGCGTTTAACTGATTTGTTTTTAAATGTTACTTTTTGTCTGTTTCTCTAGGATCTGATTAGAAAATCCTAAACCAGTGTGGAAATGCTTTTTTGTTTCTGTCCTAGTTTTGACTGTGTGAATTTTTCAGAACATTTTCAGTTTAATTATGCAGCACTAAAAATTGCAATTAAACTGAATTTGCAATGGAAACTGCTCATTTTAGTTAACTGTCAAATTTGCTGTTGCATTGTGGAATCGAGGCCTTTATTATTGTGAGGTGTTTTGGAAAAAATTACTTTTTAAACAGGGGAAAAATGTCAGATCTCTCAGTTCTATCACAATGAGCTACTGATTTGAAGAGAAACCCAAACAATGAAGCTAGTAATTCTCTAAACACAATGGAATCTTTTCCAGGTGGTGTCTTGAATTAGTTGGATACTGCAAGCATGGAGAGTATTGAATGAAATCCTTTTCTGCATCTTTAATCTGTTTTATGAAGTGCATCTTCAAAAGGCAGGTAGGAGGTAACGTTGTTTTAAAAGAACCTTGCGATAGCCTCCTTGTTTTAGGGGTATCTGACATGGCCTGTTTTGCGGGATGCTATGGCGCGATTTGATGGATATTGTGTATTATATGAGATTGTACAAATCTTAATATCTCTGTTCTTCTGTTTTAGCTTGTGATGTACAGCTCTGTGTACGTAGAGCATCTCAGACTAGTGTCTGAGACTACCCTTTTCCTCTAAGCCCTAGGCATTTTTATCACTGTGCCAATAAAAGGAAAGGGATTTATGGGGTACTGCTTTTTAATTCATTCAATTCTCTGTTCATTGTGAGGTTAATGTTGTTGATCTATTTTTCTCTTGAAACAAATAAAAACAATATGTGCTGACACTGACTTTGACTTTTGACATGGGAGATAGAGGTCAACATTTAATTCTATATTTATGGACTGCATGAACAATATTATCTGTATTAAAAACTGTTCACTCAGTCCTTGTCATTTTACAACTTAGTTCAGTAGCTTATATCATGCTGAGTGTTTTTTGCAGCTATGATCAAGGTGCCATCATTCACAGCACTACACTTAAGGGATTGTCAGCCTTTCAATTAAAAACACCTCTTTTTCAGGAGTTCCTAACATGTGACTAGTAAATAATAATAATAATACGCCAAGAATGAACTGGGGCTTTCCTTTAAAAACAAACGTACATTAAAAATACCTCCAAAATCACAACTCCCCAAAAACCCCAAAGAACTCAAAAAAAGACAGGAACTGATCAGCTTGGCACATGTTCAGTGGATGTTTTTACTTATGTTAACGTATCAGGCAAATATAACACTATCTAAATATTCACCCCTTTCTTTCTTTATGATATATTCTTGACTGTTTTTATTTATGAGAGGTGGTTCTCCACTGTTAGAGGTCTCATGCCCAGACATTTCAGATACTGTATACTGATGACATCACTTAGTGATGTGGTTATTATCATGGATGGTACAGCTGTACCCGTAGAAGTCCCAGCACAAGTGAGTTTATACTGTTGTAGGCTACTTTTTTTCTCAAATGAAAATAAGCTCTTAGAACGATTTTTTTACTTACTGCTATTTCTTTTACTTATTGCTATTTCTACTTTTTACTAGGAAAGTACAAAGGAAGACAACCCTGTTTTATGCGCATTGGATACAGAGGTACTACACTAAGCATTTGAAATATATGAGCTTTTCCACTAAAATACAAACACAGTGGCCCATGCTAACTGCATGTTTGTTTGCTTTTTTTTTTAATAAATATGATAGAAATGTATAAGCATTTTTATAAAGTGTTCAGTAATTCTTACGTAGGTTTTGGGAGGCAAAGAATCTACCGCATGTCATATGTGTCTATTCTAATAAGGACTCCTAAACTGCAACATTGATGGATCATGTTACGTACCATGAATCTCTGAAAAGATTTTCATTAAAAGAACCCTTAAAGACTCTTAGTGCTGCTTCTCAGCAGATGGCAAGAGGTGTTTATTTGCCTTATGAAATTCCTTCTGTTTATATACAGAGAAGTGGAGAGGACAACTCTGCTTAGTACTTGTAGGACTGTTTAATATGGATATCATTAGCATTAAAAGTGTACAGGAGGTTCAGCTATACATTCTTTTTCTAACCAGCTTTGCCTTTGCACTGAAATGATTCCAAATATTGGAGTGTCTTAGAGAGAAGGAAAAAAAAAAAAAAAAAAAGAAATATAGCTTCCTGATGCGGAATCCTGAAGTGGAATGGTATAGGGGCTTCTTTAATGAAACCTTTAATTTTTCATCATGTATCTTTCTTCCCCCTCACTTTCTCTGTCTGGTTCTCTGTTAAATATCTCCTGCTCTATTTCTAGCACTTTTGAACTTTATTTTTTGTTCCTTCTCTTTTCTTTTTTCCTTGTCGTTTTCTTTTTCCTTTCATCTGTTTGCTGATTTCATTGTCTCTTAGCTGCCATTCTCCCTTATTATATCCTTCAATCTGCAAATCCTCTCCCATATGTGCTCTTGTCCTTTCCTAGGCCTCCTGCCTTTTGATTTTTTCCAGATCTCATTTCCTCTTCACCTGATCTGGCTTTATTCAACTCTGCTCTTGTCTGTCTTTCAGCCTGTCTCAAGCCTCCCTTTTTCCCTCTGTCCAGTTGTGGATCCATAAACTAAACAGGAGTTTGGCAGAAGATGTCAACAAATGTGATATTCAGACCAGAACTTGACAGCTGCAAAAGTAAAAAGGGGATGTAAAAGCCAAACTTTTGATTTGGTTGGTGTGGATACTTTTTATTGAATACAATACTCTGTGATCCTCTTTTCTGCTTGCAAATTTTCCTGCAACAGCTTGAATCATTTTGTATTTTACTTAGTGAATATTAATTAGGAATTTATTTAAACTTGAATTTGAATTTATTTCTGGTATGTTTGCAACAGTTTATGTAAAAAATCACACTTTGTACTGCTATGGTGATTTGCAAAGATAAAAAATATTATTATGTAAGTTTCTTGGCTGGGAGAATTATGAAAGGAAGGATTGTGAACACTGGAAATTCATGTTTATGTACATTTTTATCTAGGGGATTATTCAAATCAAAATTTAATTTAAGAAATCATTTGATACTAAGATCTTGTTTTCATTAAGTAAAATAAAAAAAATAAACAACCACTATTGTTTCTATAATAACAGTGTTTTAGCTATGGTTCCCAATTAAAAAAAAAAAGTAATCTCCTACTCTGAAAGCATTGAACAGAATTATATCCCTGTTAAAGAAAAAGAATAGAAAGGACCTACTGTCTGCTGACCTTTGTTTTGGCTGAAGCCTAATAGATATTGAGCTCTGCGGAGAGAAATGTCTCCCAGAAATTGCATACTAGTATCACTTTATTTACATTAGTTTTTTCTAGTTCAAATAAGAGGGGCATCAGTGCTCTGCATGTGGCTTTCCTGCTCAGTTTAGTAGCTGAAGAGCTGAGTTGTTGGTAAAAGAGAAGAAAGAGAAGTTGCTGATTAGTGAATGGATCTGTCCTGTGATGACTAAGTTGGTTAAGAGACCTTGCATGAGAACAGAGGCCTTTGTCTAGTTGTTCTTCCTCGAGACTGGAGCAAAACCCAGGTTCCTTTTTGCCATGATGCCTTTTTCTATTGAAGGCCATCTCAATGGCCTTACTCCTCAAGAGGAGACCGTTGTGAGCCTTCTTTTCTGCACGTTCAGCTAAAGATTTGTACGTAGCTTGTGAGAAGCAGCATCACTGCCCTCCTGGTGGTTAATGCAGGGACATGGAGCTTGCCTTAAGACACACCAGCAATTTTCCTTAACCAATTCACTTTCAGGAGTGGAAGAACTCCTGTAATTAAATATTTTTTGTTTAGATAATGTATTATTGCTTGCTGCCTGAGAACAGCTGTCATACGTGGAATTTAACCCTAAATATACTTTTTTTTTTTTTTTTTTTTGACATCTGTTTACTTTAGTTTTTATTTTGTGAAAGGGAAGAAGGTTATAGAAGTGGTGACTGGCTGGGTATCTACTTCTATTTATCAGGAAGGTTCTGTCTCCTAGGACATCATTTACCCATCTTAACTGGTAATGATCCTCCAAAGCTCAAAAAATCTACCACATCGATGATGAATGTTTGCTGATGGACATCATATGTTCTGCTAGGGTTTAAGAGAGTCTAAAAGAAATCAGATTCCTCAGTCTTTCAGCAGTGTTAACAGGTGTTTGTATCAGAGAAGTAATGAAATATTGCCCCAGGTAGGGAAATAGTGCTGTGAAGCACCCATAAATCAGAACACTCTTCTTATTCTTATTATGACTAAACTTGATTTCAGTATTTCAGCATATCTTTGTTTATAAATCTAAGTGCTATTGTGTTGTATTGTACTTTGCAGAGTAATAAATTTTAGCATTCAACATTAACTGGTCAGGCTTCAGTGATAACAAAAGTTCAGCAGGCTGGTGGCACTCCGATCAATATTACCTTCTATTTATAGTATTGTTACAAATTGAAGTTTTATTTAAATTAGACAATGCTGAGAAGCTTACAGTAGATCAATGAACTAAAATACAGTAACGGATTTTAATTCGTGTCTGATATGCTGCTACTCTTTTGTCACATGCATCCTTAATGTCCCCAAAACAAGATCACATTTACGTATACTGTAACAGACTGTTGTCTGGCAAAACTGCAAAACTGTTTTAAAGCAGCAAGACTGTCACTGTGAAATGAGCAGCAAAGGTGATGGAGAGGAGAGAAAAATGGAAAATGGTTTCTGTTTGGTTAGGGATTTGTTGTTTGCATGTTTTGCTATTTTTTATTCAGTATATCATTCTGTTTTCTTATTCAGTACATCATTCTGTTTTCTTATTCAGTACATCAGTTTAACCCGCAGTATTTATGTAGAGCGTGTCATATAGCTAGTGCTACTGTTCTGATTGTCTTTACACCAACATATCTCCAATGACAGCAGTACAGTTTTTCTGTGACTTTGTATTGTGAGATTGGGTTTCAGTTTAATATACTATTCTTGTTTTTAGAGATAAACAGAGCACCAAATTTTGTGGTTTGATTGGTGATTGGGTCTTCAAGACCCAACAAATACTGAATGACATATTTAGTATTTTTGGTTGAATTAAAATACGAAGCTATCTTGCAACTATTAAATTTGACTCTTTCTGTTCTATCTAGTCATTAGGTGCTTGTGCATACGTGAGCCAGCCATATCTGAGCAACCAGACCTGGGTGGACACATCAGCTGAAAACAAAGGAGTTGACATATTCCTGCTCACTAACTTGACACATGAGGAGTTGTTAGGAATTTTTGTTATTATATTAATCATCATGGTCAGTTGGCATATCCAGCAAGATCTCTCTAACATTATCCAAAATAAACTTAAAATGATGGTGCCAGAAAACTCACTGCAGAGAGTTAACAAGGCCTCTTGTTAACAAGGTCTCTTGAATAGTGTTTTGAGATTGATGAGGACTTGCCATTGGACACTGTTAATTTTTAAACAAGGTCTAAAACATCTCATGAAAATTTCCATTTCGTTCTTCCAACTATAAGCATAGGTACTTTAGAGATGGAGGAGTAATTCTGACTGAGCTTCTAGATGCTGCAGATGAAAGAAACTGATACAAAAAGATGCTAGATATACTGTATTGCTAATGAGACTGAGAAGCTTATTCTCCCCAAAAGATCCAGCACTCCCTTTCCAACATGGAAATTCTAAATGGCAAAGCCTGAGCTTTCACATGCTGACACATTGGTCCCCTGCATTTGTAGTAGGGATACCAACACTCAGTGCTCTTCTGTTACTTTATTCCAAACCCCAATTTGGATTTGAGAGCTGTTTTTATTCCTTAGCAAGGGGTGGTGAGATGTGTGCTGTCCCCACTGGAATCTCAGATGGGGATGAAAGACACTGAACATCCTCTCTCTGATGTTGAAGGGTCTGAACCCATGGGAAAGGAACAGCACAGCTAAGTACAAGGGCTGATCCAAAAGTAATGCCTCCTATTTTATTATGTTGGCCTATGATCAGAGATTGTTCGTGGTATGGCAGTAGAGACTGAACCAGTATTCTATTTCATTTTGTTGCTGTGCCACAGATCCAGCAGAGGGCCAGTCTGTCAGAATGGTGCCTGATATGGGAGTGTGGATGAAGGAAAGGAGTGTAACTGAATTCCTTTATGTGGAAAAAAATGGCACTCACTGGCATTCAGTTATGCTTGTTGAAGGCTTATGGAGACCAAACAGTTGGATGTCAGCATAGTGAAGTGGTGGGGGCTGTGTTTTCAGCAGTGGTGACAGCAACAGTGTGTCACCTCTGCCAGTGCAGACTTTTGCGAGCGTGGCATGCTAATGAAAATGCACAGCTAATGCTGGTGACTATGCTGAAAAGCTGTGTTTAGTAGTTGGGAATTTGCTTTATCAAATAGTGTTATTTGTGCTCTTTGTATCTGCTATAGTTTCCGTGGAAATAAATACAAGGCGTTACTTTTGGAGCAATCCACTTAATTTCCAATTTCCCCCGATCTGCTTATTCCTTTGTTCTCTGCATTATACTGTTTTCAGGGTCAGAATTTGTTGTATGCTGCCTGATATTTGTGTCTCCTGAAATGAAGTTTTCTTTTCCTTCTGATCTTATGTTTGCCTACAGACTTCCCTCACTTAAAAAAGTAAAAACAATAATAAAGACTTGTTTTAATATTTGTCTTTCTTTTTCTCCCCTCTTTGCTGCCACCAGGCTGTTCCTCGTGCTGACTGCTGCAGCTGCCCACCTCCTCACTGTGTGAACTAACATTCACATCAGATAGAGGAGGTGGAGCTGGCTTTTAGCTCCAGCAATGGGCATAGCCTGGGGGAGAGCTGCTTTTTAGCAGCAGGAAACATCGGCATCTTCTGAAAGAATTTCTGGGGCTGGTTTTCCCAGATCAAAATGTAAAAGGGACTCCATCATTTCATCCAGAGATTATATTTATATATGTGTGTATATTTATACACACACAAGAATAATGTATTTTCTTTAATCTTGACCTTCTCTCAGGAGATAATCTTACTCCTCCACCCAGCAGCGATGAGAATCTCTCTGAGAGACCTAAACCTACATAGTGTAAAAATGGGAGAGAGATTATCTTGTACCTTTTCTGTTTTTTGTCATCATTCTCCTTTTTGGTTGGATGACAGCACCATGATCTAGAGACAGAGTGAGACAAGCAAACTGGCTGTACTGTGCCCCATTTGGCAGAGAATACTGAGATCCTCTGAAATTAAAGTTCATAGTTTTAATAGCATTTTTGAGACTTCATCTTGCATATTAGAACTTAGCCAGGTATTAGGTAATTTAGATAATAAATTCTCTTCAAAGTGACCCATCATCTTAGTATTTATTTTTTTTTCTAGAGGATGTAAGGCATAAAAGCAAGCTTTGTAGTTTTATATCTGTCAGCATGTCACATAAATATCTCAGTAACTACTGATCTTATCACCATAAAACTTCCATTTATACAGTTAGACATGTCATGTTGGTCAGTTGCACAAAAAGTTAAGCACATGCAATATTAAACTCCAACCCATGCCAGCTCCATTAGCCCACATCTTGAAGTTCTCTCTGAACACTATTAGAGGAGAAGTGGGGGAGGAGGAGGAGGAGCAGACAGCGGACTCAGATGAGAACGGACTCATGTTGAAAATTACTGAAATGATGAAAGGGATTGCAGAGGGATGTTTGGAGTCTCAGTATTTCCCTGAAAATCAAAAGATCTGTTTTCTGTTTGATGAATGACTTTAATAGTCTTAATGACCTCGTATAATGTATTTCATTGTATTGTTCATTTTTTTAGAAGATCAGTCTAGAAGCATTTCAAACTATATCACCTTTGCTGGTCAGAATTGGATTCCAATATCAGCATGCCATCTTTACACTTTCATTACTTTTGTAGCATTAAAAAAAAAATCTGAATTCAGCAAATTCTAAAGTTACTTATTTTTAGGTTTGAGTCTAACTCAGACTTGGCAGGAATGTGTCTTTAAAGAGCAGTGTAAGCAATTATTTATCTGGAATAAAGTTTGTTGGGAGTACTAGTTTATAAATTGTGCAATCTATTAGTTTGATTTATGTTTTAAAAATTCCCATGAATAGTACAATTAATACTGATTACTACTTTTAAGGTCTTCTGCAGTTAAAGTTTTGGGCCCAGTATGCTGAAGCAGCCTGTTTCTAGAAATATCTTGCATAGTAAGTTATCTGTAAAGCCAGGCTACTCAGATTAAGTGAAGTTAAGAGATAGTTTTATAAAAGTCTGCATGCTTAACTGTGTGCCTAATTTGGTGAAGTAATTAATTCATGTTATGGATAGAGACTATAGTAAAAATGACTGAAAATATGTAACTAGTTCACTGCAAATCCCGGACTCTAAATTGGCTACTTGCATGCATATACATGCTTCCACGAATACTTGCAGCAAATTGCAGGTAAATTAAGCATTAAGTGTCAGGCACATGATCCTACCTTGGAAAATATTAGAAGATTCACTAACTTTTCATCTTTGTTCTTGTTTTTACATTTTTGTGGATTTGGCAACGTAGCACATTATTTTCTTGAAGAAATACAGAGTGCATCTCATACTATTCTTTATAGAAATACATGAGGCTGCATTTTTTCTGGCAGTGCTGATAGCAGAAAATCTCTCTTTTCTGTTGTTAATGATACAAAATCGACTTTGCTCCTGTATTCCCTACAGAAAATGGTGCATTAAAAATCATAGCGTTTAAATTTGGATGTGTTTAGGAATGTCACAATAAGAAGGGTTGGTCCAGTATTCAGAAGAAGTAAGATATCTGCAATGCTATAAACACACACTTACATAGTCTCCAGTTTTTTACTTATACAGCTCTGTTTAATTTAAGACTGGATTGAACATGCTTGTCACTGAGTCCACCGTTGGGAAGACTGGTCATTATATAAATATTACAGCCAACTTGGATTTGCCAACATCCCAAATGAAGAAGAATCAAGGAGAATTTGAGTAGTGGCCTTTTTCCCTTCTTTTGAAGGAGATATTATCAACTCATTAGCTACAAGCCTGCATGGAGGCCCCAACTGTGACTCTTAAAACAAGAAACACTATCCTTGTTGTTAAGATTGACTTTCAGCGTGCCAGCTGTCCCTCTTTTGGAAGGGTTGGCCTTATTTTTCAAGTAGAACATGTGCCATCTTGATTACCCAAACTCTTAATTCAATGCTGTTTAATGCTTTGTCTCCTCAAAATATCCCTTATATCCAGCTTTGATTGGTGGGTAGATGTACCAGTACTGATCAGCTTAATTACCAGTGTGAGGTAGCGCAAGGCAGACATGAGGTAGCAGCACACCTTTCCCAGCATTCTGAGGTAATTAACCAAAAAATATTTCCCTGCCACCTGTCTAGCCTTGGAGAAAATCCAGTTTTCTTTCCAAGCTATGAGAACAGGGGATCATAGCAGAATTTGGGAAGCAGGATAGCTTACCCATGTATTTTCTGTTCTTCCTAGAGTCATCTATAGTGGTTATTCCAGAAGCTCAGACTGCTGCTGTTGTTCTTTCCCTGCTCCCAGCATGGTTTCTGCAGCAAAGAAACTGTGAAGTATTAAGGTAAGCCATAATGGAAATCATGAGCTTTGATCTTCCTTGGTTTGTGAGGATAGAAATGCTGAATATACCTTTGGAAGGATCAAGTACAAACACCAACAAGGTTTGGTTTTACTACGGCCTGGCTAAAATTCCTAATTCTTTCTCAGTTGTTCAAGGCTTAAACTCAGTGTACTAACATATAAAAAACTTAAATTTGCTGTGTGTTCAATACTTAGAGGAAAAGTGCAGTAATTCTTACCATGCCTGGGTGAAAACATACATGGTCTATTTACATTCATTATCTATACCAAATTAATATAAAATTTCTCACTTAGTGCTTGCATTGATGAAGTGTTCAAAACAACAGTGACAACAACAACAAAAAAGAGCCACTATATAACATCACAAAAATATAACAGATAAAATAATGTTGTTTTACACTTAATCTGGTTTGAATAATTTTAGTTTTTACGTCTGCACTTATACTGAAAAGGCACATTGTGATGTAAAAAGTGATGACTAATTCTGGGATAACTTCTGAGTTCTGAGGGCTTTTCATTAAATATAGTATAACCTATATGAGCTAATGGGTGTATTAGTCCATCTACAAAGATGACATCTATGCTTAAAGCATCCCAGCCACCCTGAAAATTTTCTTCTGCAACTCTGACATATTGTACAGTTGCAAATGGTCTGTTCCGATGTCATGTTTCCAGAAAACAACTCAAGTTTGAGACAAATTCAATTATCTGTGGTTAGATACTTTTTTTAATGCTGGAATTGTTATTGTGCCATAGTTCAGGAATATCTAATGGAATTTCATTCAAACCTCATTTGAAAAACAAACTCCATACTTTTTGGCAGGATACAAGCGGGAAAAGATTTAGTCCACAAGGTATATTTTATCCTGGCATATAGGAGAGCAGTTGGTGGAAAATGGTTTCTTCTGTAACCCCTTAGAAACTTAACTATCTGTCAGTGATTGCTGTGAATGTGGTGCATGACATGTCATGAAAATTCACATAAATAAAATGGGAAAAGCATCCTGTTCAGGACTGCCTTTGTGGAGGGGTTGGGAAGAAATATATGATGAGGAGAAGAGAAGGGCTTTACATTCAGGATTCTTAGCTGTCAGCGTCTGGAGCCCTGGCTGGAGTAGCGAGACCTTCTACAGTGGTTGTCTTGGGGTTTCATTTATTGTTTTATCTACTCTGAGCTGAGGGTAATGAGGAAAGTTAAAAGGGAAATTTATTGTCAGTGCTCATTTATCTATTGGGTCATTGTTCTGATTCGTCCCAGTTGTAACCAGTTCACCGCAATACAAACAGTGCTTGTAAATACTGAAATTTAAAATTGGTGGGAAAGTTTAAAAAGTCTGCATGTACTACAAAAATTTATATGAGTGGAATTAGTGTTTCTATGGCCTACCACATTATTGACAGATAGAATGAGGTTTCAGCTATTGGATAACTGGTTGTACACGATCTAGTGATTCTTGTTCCTCTTCCTGTGATACCTTTTTGTCAGTTGAAATTTCTTAAGAACTTTAGAAGTGCGGAGCAAGGAATCTGTTAAAAAGACTTCACTTCCACTCATGTCATTGAAGTGCTGCCTGATAAACTTGCTCTGCAGTAACCTGTGGTTGTAACTGAGGTCAGCAGGAGAGCCAGAATTAATAAAATGCACATTGAGACTCCAGACCCTGCCCTTTTAACTACAGAGCTCTAAGCAATTGTAAGCAATAGCCCTTATTTGCTCTGTTTTAGCTCAAATCCACATAGTGAAACTGCTGAAGTATTTTTTGAAGCAGTGGTGTGAAGCAGCCATTTATGGTCGGAATATTTGGAGTTTCATCCTGTCATAGCAGCATCCCAAAACTTTGAATGTAAGGTCATGATTAGGTCAAAGCTCTCCAAGAGCATGCAAAGGGCTGTTGGATGTCGTGTGCAGAAGATGAGCTGTATGCTGTGAGAAGCATGGAGAGACTGTGGTGAATTTGAGGATTAGTTCTCATTATAGGTCTGGATGGCCTTCCAACACCAGTAGATTAATATGAGCCTTCAAGAGAGACTCTTTCCTGATGTTTGCTTCTTTAGTACTTCCACACCCAGACGCTCCCACTGGTTCTCCATTCACACTGACCTAGCCTTTCTGCAGCCTTTTTGCATACGTGTGTGCATATGTACTGCTTTTGGAAGGAATCATCCAATGCTTAGAATCATAAAGGTTGGAAAAGACCTCTGCAGTCAACTAGTCCAACTGTTCGCCTACCACAAGTTATCTGCGTGTGCCTGTGTTACAGTGACAGGAGCCATAGGTCATCTGCTTCTGAAAGTGCAGCTGAAGTTGTAGAATGATTTTACTGGCTCACTTACCTCCAGTCTGAAGCATAAACGGAAGCCAGCTGAATCTACTTTAATTGAGGCAAGCCATTGACTTCTGTGCTTAGTGCCAGAAAAGTTGTTGAGCAATAACTTTGAAAAATCCTCAGAAATAAGAAGGGACTTTGTAATGATCTCAGTTCTTCAGTGATATGTATTTAAATAGGTTACTTGATTTACTATGCAGTTTTAGTTAAAATGACCACTGAGATCATTAATCATGATAGCAGCATTAATTGCATAAATATCTGAGTTGCTGATTTTTCATGTTCGTGACTCTATAAGAATGTGGATTAGATGATGAAATAACAAATGTGCATTGTTATTCCATTGATGTCTAATTCCTTTCTGTTCTTGTGTTTAGTCTATTTGTTTATCTAACCCTTGTCCTATGACAATCTCTGAGGTGTGTTGTACTACGATAGTGAAAAAATTAGCTCAGCTATTTGTAGTTAGCTTTTTGTCATGCTCCAGAATGTCTCTTCTGGGTACGTTTGCTGACCTAGATTCAAGCTACAAGCAGGAACTTCTGGGTTAAAGGAGTACTTTGTCTGAGTTATTCTTTATCATATGATTTTTTGTGTGTGTGTGTGTGTATTTCATAACTGCTGGAGAATTTACACTCCGGGAATCAGTATTTTTGTTTTAGTGATTGTAATAAAGAAAACTATTTATTGAAGATTTCTGATGCAAATACAATGAAGGAAGTGTTTTTGTTTCTCCTATGGGTATTTATTCTTTAATTCTTTGACTCATTTTTTCAGAATGAGAGTGACTTTAGTGTTATATAATAAAGTAGTTCATGGTACAATTAATATGATGTAGGAAAACAGTAACATGATATGCTGAATTTAAATAACTGGAACTGATCAAGAGGGACATCAAAATTAAATGCTAGATAGGATTGACATAACAAATACAAGATGGCCACTACTTTTAAGTTGAAATACTCTGTCACCCACTGATACGTTCCAGGCAAATTTGTTGGGAGACTAAACATTTTGATAGTCTTTCCATTATTTCTTTGAGCCATCAGCTTTTAATTTTCTCTTTCTAGTTAATATACTTGTGTATAATTTAAACAGAAAACTGTTCTGTTTCATCATAAAAGATTTGTCTGTTACTTTTGGTGTGTAAATCAAGTGGACAGCAAAACATTCTTGAACTTGTTTTTTGAGGCATTTGTTGACAACAACAGGAAAAGAGATCACAGAGACCGCCAATAAGTGTGGACATCAATTATTTTTTAATTGTATAGGAGTACAGTACACTAATTAAAACTAGTATATCTTGCAATGCCAAAGGCAAAATTAATTATTAATTTTTATTAATATTCAGAAGTAGCACAAGGAATACATTAAAAAAGATTTTGTGGCTGTGACTGAGATCTTGTTTTGCTTTATATTTTAGCAAAAATAGTATGTTAGCTAAATTTGAATAGTTAAATATGCACTGAAGAGATTATATGTATTGAAGAAGAATGCTCTATTTAGACTCGTTATCCAGTGACAGGATATATGAGGTTGGAAAATTTTTTTTTTAAAAAAACAGAGCTTTGCTCTATTTTACCTGAGAAGTATAAATACATGTTATTCTGCCATTGTTACCATGGATACTTTAATTATCAGATTGAGTGTTTTAGCTATGGTACCTTGTATTCAATGGGATAATTTACTTTCAACTTCTAGAATCTAGCTCATCAAATTAGGTGTACCAAAGCTGGTGTGCTTTTGGTCAAAATTACTCCTCTATCTGTAAGAATAGACTTCAGTGTGCTATAGGCAACTCATCTGGAAGCTGCCATTCTGGATCAGAAGCCTATCAGAAAGAGAAGCTTTTGTGTGGGAACATAGATTTCACTACTGTAATAGACAGCATAGTAATTGGCTCTGTATGCACTAGTTCAGCAAAGTTATAGAGCGCAAAGTTTTAATTTTTGGAATAATCAAAATTTGTTTAAAAACCTCCTGAAGGCATTTTTATGAGAGCAAAGTTTTTAAAGGGCAGCTTGTGTTTGCTGTTATTTCAAATGTTGCCTCATTTTGTGATGGGAAGTGGCTATTAGAAACCTTATCAGAATATTGCATACTGCTGTGATTTTTTTCTAGGCCAGTGAGTTTCAATTTACTTGATCACTTAAGATTAGGCAGGCAAAAGATTTAATTTTTCTTAAAACTGAACTACAGAATCTAGAGAGAGATGGCTGTCTCTAAAGAAATGCTATGAGTTTCTTAGTGATCTTACTAGTAATACCTGTAGTCATTCAGGCACTGCCTAGAAATATGGGCATTGCTTGCTGTTCTTTGGCTAAAATCTAAGATAAATATATCACAGATCCATACCTAATTTAGCAATGCTACAGAGTTTAGTTTTTGCTTCATCCGAATATCTTGATCTACGATTATAGTAAAATATAAAATATAATTTTGTCTTATAAACAAACTGTTGGACATGTTGGATTGCTACAATTACCCAGAACATGCTTTTCATTTGGTTACAGCAAAGCAAGCGACAAAAAAGTTTTCCTGTGTTTTAATTGAGCTCTATGTAAGTGTAGATACAATTTTTGTCCTCTTCAAAAAGAAGTCTGTAGCTTTAGAAAAGTCAGATGGTTCCTACTCCTTGAATTTTAATTTTGTAAGCAAAAGGAAGAGCGGTGATAATATTCACCTTCAGTTTAATATCAAGCCTGTGTTTTGCAGTGATTCCAACCTCTTCAGTGGATTGGAAAATAGCACGAGAAATGTTTCTAGTTCCCATGTATCTCTGTGCTTGTGAGCAGACATGCCTTCACTGAGCAGCAAAGAGGAGGAACCACTACTTCGCTTTGCTGTTTCACAGAGAAATCAGCATATGTGGGAAGAGTAGGCTGTTGCAGACAAACATTACAACTTTACTTTGCAGTACTTGCTTTTACTTCAAAATCTGACAAAATACAACTCATTTCTTAAACAAACAAACAAATGAAAATGAACCCAAACTTTCCAAAAAGTTTCCGATCACAGTTCTGGAAAAGCAATTCTAAGAAGCTCTTTTCTGAATTCTTCTGCTCTCCATCCTGAAAGTAAAGAGTGCTGTGTGTTGTCCAGGAAAACCGGAGTGCACCTTATGGAATAACATCAAAGGGAAGCACTTGACAAAGACAGGCAATTTAGATGCTCAGTTCTGGAAATGTATTGACTGAAGATGAAAGCTCTTTACGAAAGAGGCTTTGTCTTCTATTTATATAGAATATTGCATAATTTAGTAAATGTTGGGGACACTATTAATCTCATCCAACTTTAGATGTCTACAGTGTAGCTGTCAATCTTAAGAGAAGATCAATTGCACTCTAAAAGTGCCTGTTTCTCTCCACTGACTATAAAAGGAGCCCGCACAAGTAGCTCAGGTGCAGACAGCTTCATCTATATTTGGGCAGATGAGTGCTGCTCTAAAATGCTGTCTAACATGGAAAAATAATTGTAATTGCCATTAAAAAAAAAATCTTGGGGAATATATCTCATTCTTCAATCAACGAGGAAAAATAATGGCAACTGCTGTTTTTAGTATTACATTCCAAAGTGAAGTGTCAGGGGTTGTTAGCATAACCACAACAACATCAATCCATTCGTAGGTTCCTGAAATGTTAATTCAGAATAGAAGTCTGAAGCCACGTGCTTTCTCAGAGCAAAGGAATAAAGCTGACAACCTGGGTTGTCAATGCTATAACAGCAGTTCAATAGGAAATTCTATCTCCAGTTGAAAAGACAAAACATTGCAATTAAATTCCATATGGAAATGACAACAGAAATATCCAATGCTGCTGCTGCTGGATCCTCTGGATCAGCTGATATTCTTTTTGGAGATCTCAAAATCTGTTTACTGGAATTTTTTTTTACAGTGGAAATGTTGTTTTGATATACAACAGAACATCATGTTCTTCTAAAGCTGTGCCAGTGTCTTATTAGAGGCAAGGCACTAAGCTTGAAATGTTGGCCATGAAGAGTCTATACACACAGTGCCATCTGTTCAGACATTGACTAAGATCATTTTAGCCGGTCTATAAGGACTGATAATACTCTTTCTTACTGTGGGCATAGAATTAATGGGTGCAGCTGACCTGATAGTATGCAGCCCATTTAAGATAAATATGTGACAATCTATTTCCAATGCTGCTTTAATTGCTGTATGGTAAAGCAATATAAGAACATCCAGAAGAGCTGTGTATGGTAGATATACAGATGTGTGCTCAACTGAATGATTATAATCTAAAGTTATACTGAGTGATATTCCAGGCAGCTGGTTCTCTCTTGCTTACCTCCTAAATGTTAGGAGGAAAGATGCTAACTATGTAAGAACCGGGGGAAAATACTGAGCTCTGAGGCAAAGGAGATTTTGTATCATTTGGCATGGAATATACTGATGCTAAAATAACCAAGTCTGGATTCAGAGTCACGTAGATACAAAATATCACTAAAAGCTGTAGGGTGATGGGACTTTAGTGAGAGTGAAGGACTGAACACTTTAATCTTTAACATTAAATTTAAAATATGCTTATTTGAGAAAAATTAATAATGTATCTATTTGAGTAATAGGCATCTGTATTATGTACTGTACCTTGCATATATTTCAGACTTGTTTACTAAATTATTTTTCCTGTGAATACCTTTCTATTGGAATAATTATTCTCTATTCCTACAGAACGTCTTTTAAGAGGGCATGAATAGGATGTTAAAATAGACTGACTATTCAATTTCTCTCAAGATCCTGGACGCTTAGAACAGCTCTAGAAGGAAATCTATTTGTTCCAAAAAATTAAAATCAGTGTATTTTGGTTTTGAGAAATTCTAATACTGCATGTCTTGAACAGTTGAGTAAAGACTCACTTTGCTTGTGTTGGAAAGCACATCAGAAATGTACAAGCTGTCCTTTCCAGCTCCTGCTGGAAATTCTTCATTCTAAGATGCATTTGTCATGCCATCTAAGTGGGATGATCTCTTACAACTGATTCATGTAAAGATAAGCAATTGTCCTGGTTAGATTTAGATTTTTTCTTTCTCTGTCTCTGTCTCTCTTTTTTTTTTTTTTTTTTTTTTTTTTTTAAGTTTTAGAAATGCTATTTGATAAGGGAAAGTCTTGAAATTGAAGAATAAAGATGTTCTAGAGGATTTTAGATCAAATCTGCCTTGTAGAGATGTGATTGTGTCAAGCTATCATTCATACTCTCTGGTTTAAGTTGCTTTCAGATTCCTTTTGCCAAAGATACTGTCAGTCATTCCTGCCTGCAGTGTAAGGGACGGTTTCTCCCTCACAAGTGACCTTCTTACAGATTACACAATTCTTTTTGACTTTAAAGTGAAACGTAACTTTTTACAACCTGTGAAAAAAATGCTAGTTAACAACCTTCCCTCTAGATGTTTGTATTCATGAATAACTGCTAGTTTCATCAAGAAAATTATTTTTCACTAATTTGTATTCCTGCCTAAGTGCAGATACAAAACAACTAAGGTAGGGCAAGATGGATTTTATCCATTGTTTGCCTCTTCTGCAGAAGGATATAAGAGCAGTTGCATAGGAGCAACCCAGGAACTAGCTGGGGGTATAGCCATAAAAAAAAAGATGAGGAAAAGAACCAGCTTGAGTGTTAGGCTGTGCTGTGAGGCTGGATGCACAGTTACTTATGTAAAATGAACATGATTGGGAGTTACAGAAAAACTGAGTCAAATGTCATTTTACAGAATATCCTCAGAGCAGAAACACCACTTTATTTGAAAGCAACCAGTCTAAGAAATGCTGTATTTTCAAGAGACATCATGGAGTGCAAAGGTTGTGAACAAAGCTGTAACAGCTACAATGAGCCACCAGAAGTAGTAGGGAAAACTGTCTTCTATAGCATATGCACAGTTCAGGCCTTTTCTTCACACCTCAGAATGCAATAAGAATATCCATCAAACTCAAGCTGTTGCTCTACCAGTGAAGATGTATTTCAAATGAGAAAGCGTTACCTGTGAAATCATCTGTTAACTGCTGAGATCTATGCGTAGCTCTGATGTAAACCTCTTGTTTTCTCTTGAACTGTTCACCAGCCAGCTAGAGCCTCAAGCAGGGCACCCTTGTGTTGTAATACTGATTACTGATGAGCCCCTCTTTTGAAAATGTCAGTGAATTTGGATAACTGTCTTCATAATTATAATCCTTACTAATTAACATTGTTAAAAACTGAGCTGTCCAGAAAAGCTGATGGCATCACAATTTGCAGTATAGATGCACAAAATATTTTTTTAATCTTATTTTTCACATCTGAACCATAGTGAATGGCTCCTACCTCTGTATGTGAATGCCAGAAAGCTTTGCTCAGCAAGTGATCCATCTGCAATGCATATTCCATACTGTTCATTTTACTTATAGTAAGTCTGAACACAGTATGTCTATGCATGAGATAGACAGCATGTCATAGTTAAGTCTGGGTTTGTTGCTCTCCTGCAGAGTTGTCTTTCTTTTTTTATTGACTGTGTTACTAAATATTGAGAGGCAGTGCTTGAGAATTTCTTAACTTGATTTCAGATCCTACTTGACCTATGTTTATCTGCATGTGGATAAAATGTTGTTTTAGTAAGAAAATAAAGGTATTTGTTAAACCATGTCTTAAATATATTCCAATGTAAACATGATTCTTTACAGTAGAGACCTTGAAAGATACCTTCTTTTTTTCTTTTTATATTTTGCACTCTACACGTATTGTCACTAGAAATGATAATTGCTGTATTTTGAGCAGCAAAAATGCATCTCCTATATTTTCATGTTTTTCTACAATTAATTGTGCTCTTTTTCTTACGTAAGAATGCCTCTCTATAATTGCTGGGATTTTATGAAGCATTTTTAGATACTGGTGAGACTGTTTATTGCATAGGACAAAAGTTGAGAGTGTTGGAGAATTTGGTGGCTTTTTTCCATGTTGTGCTAAGTAATTGATCAAGTAGTTAATTTTTATGAAAAAAAAAAAATGTTATCTTGAATTCTAAAATGGTTACATTGAGCTTTTATGGCAACTAGTAAGTTTTTGCCCTGTCAAACTTTGGATACATGTAAAACATTGAGATTATATTCTCTGACTCTCATTTATTTATATCAAGAGTAAATTCTCTTGAATAATCTCTAGTTCACAAAAGTAAGCTAGAAACCATATTGTCAGAATGATTAGAATTCTAACGGGCAAACAAAAGAGCTCTACCTCATTATTATTTGCATCTGAAGTAGCGCTCTCAAATCATAATGTACTTTAAAGACTTCAGATTTAAACAGAACATCAAGATGTTTTCATGGAAAAATGAAGTCTGGCTTCCCAGGAAAGCATCCTTTATGTTCTCTGATAACCACACCATGACTGAGAAGGAGATAGCAGTGTTGTGACCAGACAGGAGCAGTACATGTGCTGCCTGCCTGGATGTCTTCTGCTAACTGCAAGGTAGCATTATATCTGCCTTTACATACAGTAGAGATTCTATATTAGTCTTTCCTCATACTGCTAATTTTCATGAAACTTGCAGGGATATAATTACCTCTAATTATGCTGTGTCAGATAGGGCAATGAATCCAAAAGTGATTAGGGAGAAAGGGAAGGATTTGGATAGTTTAAGGCACAATGCTTTGGGAAGTCAAGCTGAAAACAGATAGAAAATTTCCTTCTGTGGACCTGGAAAGGATGTTTGCTAACTCTTTTTAATATAAGCTTTAAGTCAGGATGTAATATCATCTGCTTGTCATCTTCAGAGTTAGTAATTTCTTGCTTTTCATTTTATCTCTTTCTCTTACAACACTGCCAAATTTCCACCCATGTTTATCTTTCTTTTCTGAGTGGCCTCTGTTTTCTACATGCTATATTCCCATTTTTGTTTTCAGCAGAATTCCTTTGTCTTACATTCTCACCCCTACTTTGTATTCCTGATCCTCCAACTCTGTAATTATGTAGCACCTCTTTTGTTTTAACCATTTATAAAATACTGATTTTCTCTCTTTCAGCCTTTTTAGCCCTCTGACCTTTGTTTTTCAAACAACTTTCTCCCCTTCTTTGCTGCCATTTTTTCTCCCTGTGAACAATTTCCCATGAGCATTACCGTAAAGGCACTGCCCTGGTCATTCAGCCCAGACTATTCCAGTACTGATAAATGTGCTCTCACTGCAAGAAGCAGTCATACCACATAAATTTATATTCTACCTTGGTCATCCTGACCCAAACTTCCTCATTGTGTTGTGCTACAACTGCAATTTTTGGTCCAAGAAGGGTGACCATGAAGTATTGAATAAAGCAAACTAAACTATTTCTGTCAGATGTCAAGACTTGACCAGAGGAAGATTCACTCAGGGTTTCTATTTTATTTCCTCATCCTGTGACTTCTCTAATTCTGCAATTCATCTCATCGGTTCCCCCCTCTTCACTTCCAATGGGTAAGAGGACCATGTCTGAAAAGTGTTATTTCTTCTGTGGAAACATATTAACTTGTACCAAGGTGCACTCATGTCCCTCTTGCCAGGAACAGGGAATGCCTGAATTGCCTTGCATGTCAGATTTTGAGGAAAAAGGGAAAATGGAGCTACGGGCTTTGAGAGGCTTGTAAAACACAGAAATATTTGAACTAAATATATTGTCAAATATAAACAATTGGCCTTGAAGTGAGAGTGTTCTGATGATCATGTAGTCCTGCATGTAATGACATCCCAAGGACTGCTTGCCCCATTATGAGAATAGAAAAAAATATTGCAACAAACAGGAAGAAATATTTGCATACAACCTAGAAGATGGATATAAATGGAAGCCAGCTTACTTGAGTCGAAGTGTGCAAGTGGATGCTACTTTCAAAATGTCAGTCCCCTTTTTTTTCAGAGTTCAGAGCAGCCTGGACACAAACTTGTCAATAGAGACAACCTCTCTTACTGAGAGGTTATGTGAAATGCTTCAGAGTCCGTTCAGATTTAATACATCCATTGACCCTTTCAAGACCATCAATTAATGCAAAATACTTCAAGACAAGAAATGTTAATACAAGTATCGTAGTCAAGTTCTGTTTCAAAGTACGTGAGATCCAGGAAGTATTCCTACAGAATCAAGTTCTATTTGTAGAATAAAGGTAAACACAATGGGCCCCTTGTTCCTCTCTGCCCCTCATGTGGATGAGGACTACTACCTTTGGGTTCTTCATTCAAATGGTCCTTCAAAAGAACGCAGTGGTGATATCTGCAAAGGAACATGGACTGTATCTTTTCCTAGAACAGGCAGATTCAAGGGAAAAAGCAAACTTTGGGCCCTCAGTTGATATTTGCAGCACCTTTTCCAGGATTAGCGTCCAGCAGGAACTCTGCCTAGCCAGGGATATTTGCTGTTCACACAATCATCTGCCTTGTCTCGGTAGTGCTGGGAATGCTGACATGAACAAGCAGGTCAGTAGGTAAAGATGAATGACCATTGTGTTTAGATTTTTGTTAAGCAGATTGCATCAAGTGTGCTCAAGCAGGAAAGGTCAGCCACAGAATGGAGCAGGGACCTCCTAGCAACCTCGCAGAGAGCTTGCTGTGTTCTCAACTTCCAGAAATATGTGCTCCCATGGGTCTTTGTCTCTTCGTGTTCCAGTGGTGGTACTTGAGCAAGGTCGCATGCTCTTCTTAAGGGCAGGATGTGTCCCTGGCAAACTGCCTGTCCAGTATGGCTGAAATGATCTTGGCTTTTCTTGGGGTATAGGGATGTCGCATCAGAAAGTGATGTGTGAACCAGACTTCGCTGTCTTCCAAGCACTGGATGACCTTGTTCCCCCTGGCAGCCTTTCAGATAGTGTGTAAGGGTTCCTGAACTGTCATGGGGCTCCCTAATGATGCTTCCAGCATTTCTGACGCTTTAGATGACTGTGGATAAACAGTATGAACTATAGAAGCATGTTGTGCTTTATTACGTCAGGACAGTATAGATACAGCATGTTTTACAGCTTCCAGTGAGAACAGGCAGGAAGCGACTGATGAAGTTGAGGAAAAGCTGAGAGCAAACCGCTTTAACTGATGGTGAGGAACCATTTGTCTTCTCCTAGCAGTGTGAGCAGGAAAAATAGGATCTCCAGTTTCAATATTAGTGACAAATTTGTGTGAGTTGGCAATTCTTTGAAAATGAAATTTATTAAACTTGAAATAAAGCGTTCACCCCTGAATGAACATCTCCTTTTGTAAGCTTGCAGGATTTTGCTCATGGACTTTTTACCGCTATTCTCGTGTTTGAATGAATGTACCCTTAAGGCCAAAATCCATATTGCTGAGTTATTATGAAATACAGACTTTGTCTCCATGTGCTCCTACACTTACCATTGCTCAACAAATGATACCTGTGTGGTAATTTTCAAATGAATGACTGAAAAAAGACAGAGAGGAGAAAGTTGTGACTGGTGGGCCGTTTGTCATCACCTGAAGCCATGGCAGGGAAAATACTGTTTTGTATATTCTAACATTGATGTGTGTGCCACCAGGTATTTTTTGCTCACGCCGTTATCAGCGTTGGTGTGGATAGCAACAGCAGCTTACTTGCAGTGTTAGGGATTGCATGTACTTGAACACATTGTCGACAGATTTTAAGTCCGTATTTAAAATCTGTTGGGGAGAAATGTGATTAGGAAAAAGCAAATTTTCTCACATGGTGAATTTTTTAATCCTAAAGGTCAAGTTCAAGCTTTCTCAGCATATTGGTATGAGGAATTACCCATTAATTAAATAACATGAGTCATATTATGCCATTGATTTTTTATATATTTCTTGCTGTTTGATTTTAATTAATGGGGGTTCTGTACATGGAGGATTCAAGAAGAGGTCCAATGTTTAGAATCAGAACGATAAAGTAAAACATGGATATGATAGTGTGATTTGCTAATTGCAGTAACGATTGCCATCAGAGCCTCCTACACTGTCTGTGCTCAGTGAGATTGCCGTATGTCACAGGAAGTCTTCTCTGAGAGAAGACAATCAAACCCAGAGTTCACTGTTACTGAAGTGAAGAACAGTATGCTTTTAATCTCTTTAGAGAGCATTAAACACCTTGAAGGTAAGGTGAAGTAGGGTGTGTTTACTCAAAAATTCAACCTACATTTTAATCAATAAGCTTTGCATTTTCAGGGAGAAGTGCAGCTACCAACACTTGAAATGTTTAAAAGAAGGCTGTGATTCAGCATGCTCCTGCTCATGGACTTGATGCACGTTTTGCTGGTTGCTGACTACTGAGGTAGGTAGGTTGTGTTTAAACTAAGATCTGCAGCCCTTCATCAAAAGCAGGGGCTGTATATGTAATTTTCAGTGTAACATAAGACGGTGCTCTCTCCAAAGATCATACTGTCTAAAACAGTGTTAGTGCTGAGAATTTGTGCAGAGGTTTCTGCATAACACAGAGCTGTGCTGTATGTTTCTGTTCATAACATGGCGAAACTTAGCAGCTCAGAGAAAGCCCTTGCAGCACTGAGAAGTCAGGAAACTAAAACTAGATTGGCAGGGAGAAGAGCAGATATAGCTAACAAAGTGTTTAAAATGATAGTGCCGTTTTTTGTTTGGTTGGTTGTTTGTTTTCATTATACTTCTGCCCTGTTCTGCAAACTTTTATCTGGGTATACAGAACAGTTGACCTTAACAGAAAACAAGAACGTCTTTCATGGGGTCTAGAGGCCGTGGAGACCAAATCCAAGGATGCCATCTTTTATGATGCTGTGATATTTGTGGACTGACTCCTTAGCTAGCTCATGATGCATACAAAGAACACCTCCAGTCAGACCAGTCATTTCACTTATTCCACCTTCTGTCTATAAGTGTCAGGTTTGCTAGGATGTAACTGGCACAGTGCCTGCTTTTTTCTAGTTTTAACCATATTGTAGGATTGAGTCCTAGCTGAATAATTATCCTTCCTAGAATGAAATAGATAAATTGGTCTTAAACAAATAATGTTGAAATTTGCCACAGTACCAAGTTCTTAATGAACTGAGGAACATCAAAAGTGAAGTATTCTTCTAAATGTTGGTTTCCATGTTTGTCATTTTCTATGATTTTCAAAGGAAATTGAACATTCTGCTGAAAGTCAGGAGCTTTCATTTGGAAAGCATGTTTCATTCTTTCTGCACAAACACGTATGTTACAAGCTGTGCATACAGTCACTTCCAGCCACTGTCAGAGCATACTATCCCTCTCTTTCTATAGAGTCTTTCAGTATATTTAGGAATAACTTCACCACAAATGTATCCCACTTTGTCAGGGAAACATATGTGTATGATTTCCTCTCCTCATATAATATAGTCACCGTATAGGGCAGAAACAACAATTAAAATTGATGTTACCGATTTAAATATAAATTATTATATTAGGGTTTACTTTGAAAATGTAATATGACTGACAACTAGTCATTATTTTAAATAACTTCTGAAGCTAACAGCAGTAGACAGTGTATATGCATGTGTGTGCAAGGGTCTTTTGTAATGCTTGGAGCTTGCTTAACTGACACCCCAAATCAGGGAGCATTATTTTTCAAACTAATTTTTATTGTCATCCAGTTTATTCTTTTCCTCGTGCTGTGTCCTCCTCATATCAATTTTAGACTAAAATACTACAAAAACAAAAAAGGTAATGGCACTTTCCACAGTATTTCAAAAGGTTTTTAAGTGGAAAAAGGTATTTAGTATTTTTAATAAGCATCTTCAATACTATTGAGTTGGTTTCTTTGTTCATATCACAAGATTAATTATGCTGTCAAGCACTTTCAAGGCCTGCTTAACAAAGATTCAGTGATATAATGGTTTGCTTCGCATTGCCTTTTTTCTGCATAGCAATCACAATCAGCATTAGACAATTTAAAACCCTTTCACAAGCCGGAAGTTCTGAAGAGCCTTTTAATCAACAAAAGTAATTTTGCAAACAACTAGATACAGCGTTTTTCATATTAACTAACTTGTGTTAAACTCTACTATATGTGTGGATCTCTGGTTCTGGTGATAAATTGTTCAGTTTTGTAGGAGACTGAAAGTGGGGAACACAGCACAGCATGCACTTGCACCCCATGGAAATTGCAATTTCATATCTTTCTCTGGCTTAATATAAACACAGTGCTGGTAGTTTGTTTCACATTCACATGCTTTAATTTTCCCTTACAATACTGTTCTTCTATAATCACTTAAAATATTTTCAGGAAAGAATACCGGGGAATGTAATTCTTTGTGCTGTAAGACAGACCACTGTTTTTGTTGGACAGGTTAGAGATGATAGATTGAGATTCTGAAATTCAAGTTAAAGTAGGAAAATCTGTTTAGAAATTTGCCTCATAAAAATAATCTGGCTGAAGAATGGCTTATACAGTAATTTTATTGCCATATAGCATGATAAGCAATCCCACGTGATTTAGAAGCACTTACTTGATGGAGAGATTGCAAAAGCAAAAATACACTACATTACGTTTTTTTGTGTGTTTTTTTTTTTTTTTAACCACATTTATAAATGAAACTAACCTGTTAATGACACCTTTAAAACACTTTTTTTTTTCTTCTTTTTTTTTTCTCTAAACTGCTAGAAGCATTAATTTGTACTGTTGCTGCATGTGGTAATTAGCAACTTCAGCAGTGATTTTCTCTGCCCTAAACCTTTTGTGTTTGACACTATTCCAACCCGGGAGAGGAGTGACCCTGGGATACAGTGCTACAGGACAAGTGGAGCAAATCCTGTCACAAGAAATAACAGGGTCAGAAGACATTGCTAATGAAGTCATAGCAACTGGTTTAAAGAGCCAATCAGAGAAGGCAACAATCTGTAAAAGAGGATATAATTAGCAGAAAAAATAACATGCTTTGGTTGGATTCTAGGGGAGCCAGTAATGAAGGCAATGACTAGATATTGAGAGAAATTCCAAAAGATTAGAGCAAACATTGTGCAACAAAGAATACCTAATTAGCAAAAAAAGTGAATATGCCTTAATTAGAAGGAAAATATGTGATTGAAAGACGTAGAGAAGACTCCTAATATGAATACAACAATGAATGTTAGCCCAGATCTGTGATAAGAAAATATCTTTACCATTTTGATAAATGGTAGTGAAGAAACTGATCTGTAAATTCACGTATGACGCTAATATTATGAGAACAATTTTGAGACAGTAATTTAGTGGAGTTATGCCCAATTTACACATTTGCTGTCCCCTAACACAGCACTGCAGTCAAAGCAACTCCCCATCTTTTAGCTGCCCTTAACATTCTTATGATGTGAAGAAGTAGCTGTTAAAAGATTTTCAGACAGGTGACACAGGAGGCAATGCTCAGTTCAGGTATCTCTCTAATAGGATAAAAGCCCTGGTGTTTTTTCATACAAAGAAGAGTCCAAGAGGTTGGGGCCCTGCATGTGTGTATGTAAGTCCTACACTGGTTCAACTTGCATTTAAATGTTGCTATCTTTTGAAAGTAAAGAGTGATCAAAAATTCATTGATGCAAAGAAAAAGCTTCCATTGACTTCAGTAGGACTTCTGGATGAGACTGAGCAGAAAACATGGAAATTTTATTAGTAAAAATTAAACATGTTATTATCCTGAGCATAATAGACCCAAATAGAAGAATCCCATAATGGATTGTGCCAGTACAGTATATGTACAGTATTTATGACTAGCAGTGATGAGAAGTATAATGTTCTACTGCTTATCATTTTATTACAATAGAAAAATCAGAACTCTAACTTGCTAATAATTTTTCACTTTTATAGACATCTAAATGATATTATATTTCCTCCCTTTTTCTCTTTTTACAAAATGGTTCTGGGATATTGATTGTCATTTATTTTTACTCATGATATTTAATTGTCATAATTAGCAATCTATGTCTCATTCCCTATCTTAAAAATATCCTGTCAATTTTATAGCATATTTATAGATTAATTTAAATGTATAATTTAATTTATTGCTGCATACCTTTGGTTTGTCTGTAACATTAAAATACTTATGGTACAGAATATTTTAATTAAAACTATTTATCAAACAAAGTCCAGGTAGCATCCTTATCCTTGTTTGCAGTAGGGGGTTCTGGCTGTGAAAGCAAGCAAAATAATGGGTCAATTAAAAAAAAAAATCTAAATATAGCTTTTCCAAAGATCTGATTGCTTAATTCAAGGTAAAAAATATAAAATAAAATAAAGTAAAATGTTTGTCAATGGATTTCGGAAATTAAATTATGATATTTTCCCCTTGCAAACGTAAAATCTGCCAACATCAGAGCCAGAGCACAAGTAAACTAGACAGAAATGGGTTTGAATTTTCATGTGTGACATATCTCAATTTGACACTCAGTGTCTACAGGAAATTAGGATACTGTTTTCAGAGGGTTCTTCTTGAGAAATGAGCTGTACCATTAATTTTTTTTCTGGCTGGGAAATTCACCCTCTATGTATAAGAATCAACATATTTACCCTTTTAGGTCAAACGTTTTCATATATTTAAAAAGAGAAAAAACTTTTAATGATATTTCTAATGAACCAGAAGTTATTAGTTTACTGTGCTAGGGAAAACTACAGCATATCAGCATGATCAAACTACCTCTAGCGTAACTGCATCAAGGTTTTGCTGCAGCTCTCAGTTGACAGTAAGTACTACCATTCTTTTTCCATGTCTGCTATTAATTCTCTCCCTAGAACTGTCAGGTACCCAGAGATTAAGAGAAATATATTAAAAATATCAATATGTTTCTCTTCTTATTTTAGTGGCGTATCTCCACTGATGCTATTTTAAATTAAGCAAAGCAATACTGTTGAAAGTTATGACTGGCCCTGATAACAACATGGATTAAAAACATTAGCAAGTTGGGGAAAAAAAAAAAAAAAGAGGCAGAAATAGAATCAGCTGACAACTTAATTGTTCGGCTTGTATGCAAATATTCTGACAATAATTTGCCAATGCTTTTGAATATAAGTTTAGGAACACATAATTATAACATTAATTGTTTCTTGTGCTTTAATTCTAGGTTTCTGTCACTAAACAGAAGAACTGTAATTCATGAGGAAATATAAAAGTATATTAATTTTGTATTCAATTAGTTCTAAGCATATTCTGTTGCAATGCAGTGCAGTATTACAATAATTATTTATGTTAATCTACAGAGTGAGATACAGTAAGGCCAATGTAATGAATTGTCTTTATGCTGCACAGCAGTGTCTTTTGAATCACCTTCTGTCTTCACAAACAAGAGCACTTACCTGAATGTGCTAGTGGTTAGGCTGCAGGGTAAAGGCTTAAAAAAGGAAAGGTACAACACTACAAAATCCGCCATTCACTTAACTATTTGTTTTTAAAACTATCTCATAATAAAATTGAATAGCTGAGCCTCAGTCTGAAGTGCGAAGAAATGATGCTGAACGGTTGGGTTGGAATTTGGCCTGAATCTCCTTATTCCAACTTTGAATGCTAAATTAATCACTCAGATTTATGTGGAGGTGAAAGCTACACAACATCTTCATCAAAGAAAAATAGGGACACCCCTCAATAAAATGTGTGGTAACACTTTATTGACAAATGAGTATACAGCTCCTCCCAGTTGCTATATTTTACTATTGAGACTGTAGCTGCATTGCAATTACATTACCAGACTGGTATTTGCTAAAGATGCTTTGGTCTCTTCTGCTGCTCTGAAAACATATTTTACAAGAAGGCGGGCAATGAGAGAAGGGAAGGCCAAGCAAAGGCAGGTTGTGCTCCATCCCTGAGCCTCATGGGGAAATAAGCCATGTGCAGATAATAACAGTGCAAACAAGTTGATGCTGCTATTTTTAAACAAGCTATTATTATTGACTAACAGAGGTTGCTGGAGGTGGTATGTTGTTAATGACAAAAGCTCTGGAACAGTAAAATTGCTACTAATCCATGAGCTAGAGAGCCTGATAATGAGAAACACCTAAGTGCAGAATTAAACAGTCCTCTAAAATCATTTCCGCTACATGTTACTTGATAAGGAGACATAGGTTCCCAAGCAGATCTTTTTCTTTCTCAGAAATCTCTATCCACAGAGATCTGTATTACTTCTCCATTCACAAATTAGAGGGATGAGAAAGTCCTGAGGGGGTTATTAGTGCAGCTTTCTAAAAGAAAGGTACCCAATTACTTTGAAACAGGCAAAAAAGCATTCCGGGACAAGCTATTTTAGGGACCGTGCAAAGAAAAAAATAATTATGCCATGATCCTTAAGCAAGTGTGTGAATATGTAAAGCCTTGGAGCATTGTGTGAAACTTTTTTCGGCATTGTATGGATGAAAAGTCCTCACTGAACAGTCCATACAATGCTTAGGGCTTTTTTTCCTACTGATCTGAACCCACTGACATTTTTTCTAGTGGCTTACTCCACAGAGACATGGTATGAGGAGGCCAGAATAAATTCCCTGGGTTGTGGAATCACGTGGAACTACACCTGTTGTTCAGTATAGACAGTTGTGGACCTGCTGACTGCATCTTTCTCCATCTTTACAACAGAGGTGAAGGAGTTGTGATGTTCTTCCTTGTTAATATCTCTACAAATTCAGATTATAGGTATCTAAGTTTTGGAACTTAGTGCTGCAGTTCTTCATTTCTACGTGTATTAGATACAACTAATAACTACATACAAATTGTTCTGGAAATTCTGCCAGAATATGCAAAATGTGTTAGTTTTGTTTTATTAAATTTCCTCAAAAAGAACTTAGAATATTTTGACTTCAGTTAGGAACGTCAGTCAGAACAACTGCTGAAAATTTGTAACATTAACTTAGGTTTTCTTTTTAAACCATAAGCCTCAAAAATTGGACTTTCTCATAATTTGAAATGAAGTCTATAAATCAGCCTACATCAACTCAACACTGACTTTCTGAAAAGATTTGTGAACTTTAGCAGCTCTTTCAGCAGGCCTGCTCTGCATTTTGAATTTGTAATGCAATGCAATCCAAGTGAGATTTATATGACTTCACGTTTTGTTGCAAACATTCACAGCTCAAAGCTATTACCTGACTGTCTTCCATATCAGGCCATTTATGTATCTAAGAAAACACTGGCATCTGTTTAATATTTTATTGCTTTAAAAATATCTTTGTTGTTCAGATATAATCTTGCTCTAGCATTTTCATGAATAGAGTCTTTAATTTATTCTTTCTCTAGAGCTAAGTACGTGTACCTTCATAAAAGTAGAATTAACTCTGAGTTGACCCATAGTCTACATTGCAAGAAAATAATGCAATAGGAACCTTTTCATCAGATTAGGTTATATTTTTCTTTTGTTTTATTTTTTACTTAATTTTTTTCTAGTGTTTCTGAGTGTTTTCATTGATTGTGAACAGAAAATATGCAATGTCTTATAACAATTCATATTGAACTTCCAAAAGAAGACATTAAATACATGCATAATTGCTATCAGCATCAGGCCCTAGTAATTTGTGTTATCACTCATACATTAATTCTTAAGAAGTTTGAAATATTTGCAGATCAATCCTCCTTATTATAAAAAATGCATTATAAGGTATTTGTGGCTAAACTTAATGTGAAGATTGGAGGAAAGTAACCTTAATTATTTGGCTGTTAGTGAGAAGGACAGGGTAAGACACTGGCTTTTAGAAGTGTTGCATGTCTATGTTTTCTGTGTTACACACAATAGCCTTTGAGACAGATGAGGGGGCACCTTAAGGGACTTGATGTCTATTCAGGGTTTCCTTCAGCTGTGACTGGCCCCAGATAAAATTTAGTAGTAGTAGCTGCAAGACCTACTTGTCCTATGAAGAAATGAAGGAGCGTAGGGCTATATGTGCTCCTCTGTACTCCTGCAATGCTTTATGCTCTCCTCAACTGGTAAAGAGATAGAGAAGAATAAACATAAGTAGGAAAATATCCATTCTTTTACTTAGTTGAGAAAAAGGCAAGGTAGGAAATGTGTATTTCAGATCTTTAAAGCAATGAGATCTTAGTAGGTGTACTTAATTCTGTGTGCTGCACCAGTTAAAAAAATTCTTTCCACAGTGGAAAGAACCCATGCTTTCACAATTCACACATTCCACTTTTTAGTTAAAATTTGACCATGATTCTCGTTATAGTAGTTAAAAGAAAATTCTTGTTACATTAGTTATACTTCACATTTGGTTTTCTTCTGTCATGTGGAGTAATCCTGGAGCAAGTCTGAACAATCCTGAATGCAGAATTCTGATTTCAAATCCAGCTCTACACTTTCCTTGCTTAGGTATAAAATAATAAATGTGTCTCCCAAGTCTCTAAAAGCATGAAAATTTTAATTACATGGTCAATTCATTTAGATTAAACCATAAGAGGTTCCAGAAGGACTCACCATTGTTTTTCATCCCTTTGCCTCTCAATGCTCTTAATCAAACAGATGTCTTCCTCTGAGTCGCTGAAGAGGCTCCAAATGTGGGCTAGTTTGAATTATGAGGAGCATGTTCTAGAGTCTTGGGCTTCAACGAGGAAGCCTTGGACTTCCTCCTGTTTTGTGTAATGAGGAAAATAGCATAGTTGCTTCTGCTAACTGCAGCTGTGACAGCATGGCAGATAGAAAGTGATTGTAGGATTTTTTCAGTCGTCTTAGTTGTCATCTTGGACGTGCGTCATATCTCATGTCAGATAAATGTGGAGTGGGTCAAGCTGGGATCAAGGTTTTTGTGCAGAGATGAGACAGCTCTTAGCAAGCTGTTGGAGTCCTATGAACAGGAGTCTGATTGAACATGATGGCAGTGACAAAGTGTCGTCTGGAAGAAGTGGCTCAAATATGCTCTCTCTGGAGTAAAACATGCGCTTACGGTGTTCTGTGATGCATAATGTTGAGTCCCTGTGAACTTGCATGTTGCCCATGAGAGCCAGTGGGTTCTTGCCGCTTTTGAACTCTGTTGTTTTTACAAATTCTGTTTTCTGTGGTTAGTCCTATAAAGAACAGTGACAGTGAAGATTCCCAGGCTAGATCCCAACGTGTATAACTGGTGACCTAATGAAGTTAACATTATAACCATAAGGCAAATGCTTGAATGAGAAGCAAGACAGAATGGCTATCTGGAGACAGAGGTACATGCTAATATAGCTAGAAGATAGCTTTATTTCATACATCTGTGTCTTTGTGGGTATTTAACATCCCGTTTATTTTGGTGAAAATGGAATAACGCCCTGATCTTTGAAAATATGTGTTTCAGAATGTAGTTGCCTTGGTGTCAAACATGGCTGTACCCTAAGAGCAAAATATTAACCTATAGTAACAGTACTTTACACTTACCTAGCAGCTCTCAAATAATCATCTCTGTGCACTTTAATTAATTAACCTTTACAACAACATATCTTTGAGGGTTAGCTAAGGATCAGAACTGAGTGAACTGAGGAAAAAATCTCTTATTATTCATTTGTACAAATACTATTTTTTATTTGAGTGTATTTGTGTTCTTTTACAGATTTGCTTTCAGATTTAGAATTGTTTTAATCATAAATACTCAAATATTCATTAAATAAAAATAGGATTTCATATATTTATTAGTGTACTTTTGAGTGTTAGGTCATTGCTTCTCACTTTCACTTCTTACTGTTCCTTCTTATAGTAATGCTCATTCTCAAGTCTGTCTGCTCCATTGTGAACTCCAAAACATTAAGTAAGGCAAAATCGCTCAAAACTTGCATTGAACTGGTTGCCAGAATGGTCCAATTAGGGAACAAAACCACACCAGACCTCTTGACTAGCCACACTGCAGTGCTCAAAGTTTCACTAACAGCTTCTTAGGAAGATAACCATAAGTAAAACACAAGTCAAAGACATTTGTGAGTATTTTGAATAATCACTTAATTGTGCTATGAGTTTTAACTTGCTTAGAAATTGATAATAAATAAGTAAGCGTATATGTTCAGAATCTAGAAGTCTTTTGGCTATCCTCTGAGAAAAAGCAGAGAGACCTCGGTCTATTTAGCCTGGGGGAGATTGAGAGATGATATTATCACCACATATGGGGTCCAGGCTCTTTTCAGCAGTGTGCAGTGACAGGACAAGGGGCAATGGGCAAAAATTGGAACATAGGAAGTTCCATACAAAATGAGGAAGAACTTTGCTTTAAAGGTGAGAGAACACTGGAACAAGCTTCCCAGAGAGGCTGTGGTCTCCTTCTTTGGACATATTCAAAAACCCACCTGGACTCCTTCCTGTGCAACCTTCTGTAGGGAACTTACTTCAGTGATCTCCAGCGGTCCCTTCCAACCCCTATGATTGTGTGATTCTGTGACTGCGTCCTGATGTTCACATAGCACCGTCTCTCTTACATGTATGGTAGAATAACACAATGTGAAGGCATTCGCTAGAAGATAATGTCCTTAACTACTTAAGATACATGGATTTTATATAGTGTTTTAAAAACTTTGCGAGATAGTAAAATTTAGAGTGAATGGAGTATGGAAATATCAGACTAGGTTGGCTGTGTTGGATCTAAACTGCTAATGGTAACTGAAGAAAGTTTGGAAGAGGATTTTGATTCCCTGCTTCCTTTTTCCTATGACCTAGAATTGATGGAGTTTCTTTGTGTTCTTAGTATATTGCAATGTGGTGATGATTAGCTATTGCTATTAGGTTTGTAAAGAAAAAGATTCTCTGTGTTTCTTTCATTTGAAATGTTTGCTTCCTGGGAATTATTTGATACATCTCGAACCAGATTAGCTTATTCAGGTTTGTGGTTGATCTAATAGCTGTGTTCCAACGTTCACAGGTGCCACCTGGCTGTAGAGCCACTTGGATCGTGTTTAGCTTTAACTGCTAAAAAGATCTCTGGTCATTTATCTTAGTGAATCAGACAGTATCTAAATATGGATAGAACTCTAAACTAGACTTTAGCATTGTTTATGTGGCACTAAAGGTCTCTTTTTCAGAGGCTAACTCTTCAACTTTTGTCTTTTTGGTTTGTGTTTTGCTGTTTTTTTACTTAACAATTTCACTTTTAGGTTTACACTTCCAATTGCTCTATCACATGTTGTTTGTTTGCTTGTACTGAGTTTTCATAAAATGACCTTGTGCTAGGATTTCTCTCTTAAGATTAACTATTCTTTGTTGTTCTATTGTTTCATTTAAAAAAAAAAAACAATCATTGGTAGCACGTAAATGAGTAAAGTTTTATAAAAATAACTTGGAATAAATTTTTAATAAGACGTATTATTATCCTTTGACTCATAGCAAGTCATTCATAAACACCATTAAATCCTGATAATTATAGCCGTAGCTGCAGGGTTACTACCTTTACAGTCCTTGCACAGACTTCATTTAGAGGTCCAGTGGGGACATGCACACAACTGCTACAAAATGTTACTATTAACAGTTTCCTTTGGAACAGTATTGTGCTAGATTAAACATTCACTCACGAAACAAAATGTTTGTAGGTCATTTAATAACTATACATTCTGTGACTTAAAGGAAATTCCTTAGCTTTGGCTTGCAGATTTTAGGATTAGCACAATTTTCTCTCTCTCTCTTTTTTTTTTTCTTCTTTTTTTTTTTCTATATACGAGATTCTGTAGTGTGGAAAAGAACTCAGCAATTTTCTCTGAATAATGCAGCAATCACCATTTTCCCCGAAGTAGATCATACTGTTTTAGTTTATAAAGCTGCTTAATAACTTGCACAGTACCTCCTTTTCTTTCTTTCCTGTTGTTGCTTTCAGAACCAACTTCTTGGATAGAATGAATGTTGGTGCTTTCTGGTTATTGCTTTCAGCTCTATGTCTTATGATACAAATGCTAATCTATTTTCAGAAAATTTCTGACATAGGGGTAAACAAATGCAACTCCTATTCTTCTAGAAAGTAATATAGTCATCAGTTTTGTAGCTGTATAGGTTCTTCCAGGTGTCTTCTAATATATACCTCTTTTAGGAACCTAATGAAAAGGAATTTTTAGGGATATCAAAGATCTCTGTCCTAAACCAAACATCTCACAAGATTTCTTTAAACTCCAGCGTGCAGTAATGCTCGTTTCCTTCTTCCTGTGTAGCTTACCTTTCCCTAGACTCTTAATTTTTACTAATTAGACAAGTTAAGAGGAAAGCACAGTGCTGGTTCTGAGGACTCTGATTTCATAGCTGTGACGTTCTTTCATCTATCTGCTTTATGCTCCATGCTTGCAGTCTCTGCCAGGGACTGTGTATCTTCCCACATGGTCAGTTATATCCCGATCCACCCTTTGTAGCATCATCCAGATTGTGTAATGTACCCTTGTAATAGTTGCAGTTGAGTTAGGTAATTAATCAAGAATGACATCAGCACGATTTAAACCTGTTCTGGAATGTCTAAGTGCCCTGCACCATTTCTTGACAATTTGGTCCTTGACAATTTGGCCCTTTTCAGGCAATTGCTTGAAGTTCTAATGGTGGGAAGGAATACTATATTACTTCACCAAAATGGTGCCATGTAAGCAACTGAACCAATGTCAACAGGCAACTGTCATGGTGATGATATACTAGTAGAAACTGCTTTCATTCTCTACAGGTTTGGTTTACACTGCAATTCCTTCTTTCCCCATTCTATTTTATTTACTTCAGTGGACTTTGTCTTTATTTTCTAGTTTTATTTTTCCTCCCAGCAGAAATTCTACTTTATACCTTAAAAAGAGCTGTGACAGAAAGAAAGAAATGTTTGGCAGTACTTTAATTGAAGACTAAGCCCATCTTTTACATTCTGACAGGTGTTAATACTCTTCTCCAATTTTGCAAATATTCTTAGAGAGTTGGAGAATCCCAGATGGACAATATGACTTCTACAAATTAATGGCATTGTAATTAAAGATATTTCAGCACATTATAAGAGAAACAGATATGTTTGTTAAACAGAAAAGGTGTTTTGAAATGCTATGGTGAACTGATATACAAAACAGCTGCTTCTGGTACTAATTACCAGTAGTCATTGGAAAAGGTTAAACTGATGTTAAGTCATTGATATTAGGTGCTGGGTAGTTATCTTTATTGGTGCACTTCTTATGGCCATTGAAGAACTTTAATTTAGTTAAAAAAAAAAAAAAAAGCGAATACTGTTACTGAGGGATATTAACCAGGGAAATAAGTCCTTTTATTATCTCTTACAGATGACCCTCACTGTTTCATTGAGGTGAGACACTTAGGATTTCAAGTGTTAAAATGGCAAGGCCTGGGAAGATGTCATTTGAATAAACCTAGTTCTTCCGTTTGGAAAGATTCTTCCTTTTTGGCCTAATAAGATTCCTGAAATCATTGTCTGAGTCCTTCTCACTTATTTTTTATAAAAATTACCTGTATACTGACATCTAAATATTATTTCATAAAAATCAATGAAAATATTTATTGTGGAATTTTTAGAAAATGTGAGTGAGAAAGAAGAGAAAATGAGGGCTAGAGATTGTAAAGCTCATTGTTTGTATTTCTTAAGGCTTTCTTGAGGCCTCAGTTTTGGCATCTAGGAAGCTGGAATGTAAGTTTACGTGGCTGAGTAAATCAGTGTAATTCAGAACACCAAATGCTTCTCAGTGTGTTGGTACGACTCTCAGAATTTTGATGTATTAATAAGAAATAATTAATGGGTATTTCCTGCTTACATCCCTTAAGAAAAGCTTCCTTCTCTGGATGCTTCTGCATGTACATTTTGCTATTTTTTATTATTATTATTTTTATGATTTTTACTCTTTCAGCTTTTCAGAACTTTTTAAGGAATGCCTCTCTAGATTCATTATTCTGGATATAGTGGCAGCTGAAGGTTTCTCAGTGAAGTTTCCTATTGTTGTCAATTGACCTTAAGAGCATCTCATTCCATTATTTAAATATACATGATAGTTCACTATATATTTATAGTCGCTGCCAAATCCAGTGTTTTTAATTTTGAAACCACTAATAATGGGCTCCTGAAATCTTCCTGGGAGCAGGAAGTCCGTTTAATAATGAATACAAAGTCTACTATACTTGCTTTAATTCCTCCTGCTCATTATTTATTAACCACCACCACAGTGGTCAGCCTGTAAGAACCGCAAACAAACACTGTCACTCCAACTCTAAGACACTTAAGGAAGTATCAGCATCACAAGTGACCTGCTGGACAGCTCAGGGTCTCGCCCTAAAAGACAGACCACCCAACACCAGACAGACACAGCAAGGCCAATCTGCCATGTTGCCTGTAACTTTCCAGCTCTTTCTGACCAGGCATAACTGATATGTGCTCTGTTCTGAATTCTGATCAGTGATGGCAGATTTTGAAGATGGTACATCCAGAAATGCTGATGAACTGCAAATAAATCTACTCATGCTGCACAACTACACAGTGACCTCATATTTGTCATATGTTGTACAATTATTTTTCTAATGACGTGATGTTTTAAAACCCGTAGGTAATTCAATCTTTGTCAGTGTTCCTATGTGATTCTAATTTCATGGTTTTTTCCTAGTTGATTTTGCTGTCTCTTCTATTTCAGTTTGCTGCTGAAAATGAATTTTGAAACATATTGGTAAACCATATTTTTTTTAGTATTGCTTTTGACATGCAGAATCTGGTGAGGCTGAAAAAATAGTAATTTATAGATTCAGTAAACAGTGCTCACTTGTGACCTTTCTACACAAAGGCTGTCTGCTACAGAAGCCCCGTTAAAGACTTCTAGATGCCTAATACAGTCCCTCTGTGTGCTGCTACTACAGCAGGTTAAGGAACTCCTTTTAGTCAGTATTGAGATTTGCTTCATAGCGGCATTTCAAAAGGGCTGGAAGAGTTGCCCTGTAATACATACATTTTATAATCCCTAATTTCAGGTCATTTTAAGGAAATTAATTCCATAATGTAAATACAAAATTAAGGTTGTGTTTTTAAACCAAGGCATATTCAAAAAATGAAACATATGTATTAAAGCTGAACAGAAAAACAACATTTTTGAAATATGTTTTTTTCCTTAATGAAGGAGAAACTTTATTTAAGAATGGAAATATCAAAGCTTTATTTTAAAGTCCTAGAAGTAGTTAAAACTTACTGTTTTTTAAATGTAAAGTGTAGCTGAAAATACATCTGCTATTAAAAAAAGAAATCCAAACTCTTAGATTTTTAAAATAGATATTTTCATGAAAAGACCCTTTTAATATTTGTATGAACATTTACTATATTTACACCAAATTCCCGTAGGCAAAATTCTTATGAAGAGACCTTGAAATATTAAAATTATAATTGTCAAGCAGTCTTACTGAAAACTGTAATAGTGCCCACAGAGTTGGAGTACTGGCTCATTGTGTGATGTCTGTGAATGTGAAATAAATTTTACTCATAAGCATATGCATACAGCACTGTAAGGCACGGAGCACTTTGTCTCTGAGGCACTTAAATACATGCTTACCTTAAATGCAAAGCAGGTGTGTAAGTGCTTTACTGGATCAGGGCCAGCACCTTACAAGCCTGACCTTTGGGAGCTGGGATCCCCTGCCCTTCCTCCTGGTGTGATGATGACCTTGCTTACATCAGAGCTGCATGGAGTAGTTCCTCAGAAACACGTGGCATTCAGGTACTGTCTGCAGCACAGAATATTTTTGTCATGTATTCTTGGAGGGAGGAGGTGGAGTGTTTGAATTTAAAAGCAGGCTGTACACAAAGTGTTATGTAGCTCTTTACTGTGGATGATAGGATCCCACGTTTTCCGCTGCCCTTGCTTTTAACTAGCTTGTTTATTCAGGCTAGATCATTCAGGTTAGATCAATTAACTATTCTCTGAACACTTACAGAAAAATTACAGGGAGCTTGTACTTTAATCATGATTCTATACAAATTAGGAAATATATATCATATTCCTGATATATATTTGGGATGCAAGATAGTGAATATGTAATGCGTCCATTCTGCTCAGGTACATACATACCTAAAATAATTTAGGGGTCTGTTTTTCCAGTTTGTATTTTCAAAGTCTTTCCAGTCTGGTGAAATCATGAATCAATAGTGGACCTCTTAAACCAACATCTGAACACCAGTTCTCAGCAGAACTCACAGCTACATGTTCCAGCTCTTGCAGAGTTGCGTGATGTTCTCACAACCATCATCACACAAACTACAAAAAAAGGGGAACAGAAATACTCAGCATTCCATTTCCATCTAAATGGCTAGAATTTAACTCACTTTTTCCATATTTTGTGGATTTTTGTGTTTGTGTTTTGGATTTATGAGTTTTTTATATGTATTTTTTAATTGGTGTATGAAGCACACCAACACATTAAATAGGGTTTATTCTACATAAATATGGTAAAAATGACTCAAGGCAACAAGGAAACCTCATCGCGCATTGTCTGATTGTTATTTATTGGTCTAGGGTCAACAGCACGCATTACAGCTTTAAGAATTGGCTTCAGAAAAATATCTTCTAATTTCTGCAAATCGTACTTTCAGCTGTACACTGTGAAGATTGCAAGGCTTAAGACTATACCAGAGGACTTGACAGTGTATTATGCGGGGGAGCGACAATTTAAAAAAAAAAAAAAAAAGAGTTCCAAGTGTAAGTTTAAAAATGTAACTAAAAGCCTTCATCAAAGTTTAAAGAGCTTCTTGCGCTTTTAGCATTTGCTTATTCTGATTTATTGACAATGACACACCTAGCAACAGTCATTCTTGCTGAAGCAGTGAAGTAATGGACTTCAGGAGAAAAGGGGAAAAATAAGTAGGTGCTGCACACAGGAGAGAGGCCGCTGATTACAGACCACTAATTTGTTATGCACTCTGGCAAATCAGCAGTGATTCATATGACAAATAAGGAGAAAAAATTAACAGCTGTCATGTTGTGATGTGTTAATTTCCTGACAGTCTCTGCACTGAAGCCAATTACTGATTTAAGGGCAGGGAGAGAGAGCCCTGTTCAAGCTTCTAATTAGGCTTCTTCAAGACTAAAAGGATAAAAGCAAAAATAAGAGCAAGAGAATGAAGCAGGTAGCCACAGCTTCATAAAGCATACATGCTTTTAAATCCTCAGTTAAATAGCTTTAAGCTTAAGTGTGTTTAAGATAAGAATTTAGAAACATTTATTCACTTTTATCCATGACCCCGTCTTTTAGTCTTTTGTGTAGTAATTGGGAGATACAGCAAATCCAAGGGTCTGCGTTGCCCTCCTTCTGCAGCCATCCAGGTTCTTGGATGTAATCTGCTGGTAATACCTTTGGTTAACAATGTCAACACCTATTCATCAGAGTGCTTTAGACGCAACCAGAAAAGGAACATCAAGTTTACCAGCCCTTGTGCCACTGAAAATGGATTCTTGCAACCTGGGGGAGGCAGAATTGCTATTTCAGCTTTTGGCTCTGTCTTCTGCCTTTCGTTATACAGTTCCTATCCTCATGAGAGGTCCAAGTGAGGCTGTATGAACAAGAACTTATTGCCCATGTACTTAGGGAGCCGAGCTAATTCTGTAGGATATTGAGTGCCTTCACTTTGATGCTAATTGGAAATGAGAGCAATCAGTATCTAGTATGATGGAGTCCAGCACAAGGGAAGAAATACTGGAGATTCGTGCTATGGCTACCACATGTTTCTGCAAGGAGCTTGACACAGTCACTTAACAAAAAGTGTATTCCCCAGCTGTACCTTAAACAAGCAAGTTAGCTGGAGGTGGGATCAAACATTCCAGTAAGGTGCCTGATTTTGTAAGAAGTATTTTTTCTTAATGTGATTCAAAAAACCAAAAAATTATTAAAGCTAGGTTTCCTATCAAGCCACAATTTAAACCTACAGTATGAAACTATCAACTGACTAGAGGGCTTTTGCCTCTTTTCTGGCATTTACTCAGAAGTGATGTGTGATATAAAAATCAGGAATTAGTCACTAAAAAGGAAGCATGGATTTGTTCCAAAAGGAAGGAGCGATTTCATCCGCACAATATTATTTTTGTTTCATTTTCAGATGGTCATATAGGGGCACTTTTACATGTTGCAGGTGAACTTCTTCAGAACTTTCTTGTGTTTCCTAAAACACAATTAGAGTATAAATTTTGGAAAATTCACTTGGATTTTAAAATGGGCAGCCAACTTTTACTTCTGCATTACAGCTTGTTTCATTTGGATTTAAAATACTGTTCCCACTTGCTTCAGGAATGAGTAGAAAATAGATGGCAATCTGGAGCAATGGTAGAACAAATTGGTGGGGAAAATTAACTTAAAACATGGGTATGATATGCGTCCTAAATGTAGTGATAACAAATGTAAAGAAATGCATACAAAGTCCATGTAGTACTTAAGTTCTAGGGGAACAACTACAAGACAAGAAGCTGCCTTTACTGGGGGATTCAGCTTACAGTAATTTTAAATCTACTGACTGCAATTTTTTTTTTGCCACCATTATTAGGCAAGTCTAATTACTATCGTTTTTTGGTCTCTGAACAATTACATGGAGCAGATTTTCTGCTTTTTGTGTCTTTTAGGAATTTAGATATACAAATGAAGGTAATTAGTTTTTAACTTGCTGAAGGTTTCTGCTGTAGCAGAGTAGATGTTTATTTCTTAATAGTTAGTTTTAATTTTAGTGTATTTCATTGCAACTGATAATAGCTATGCTATCATAGGAGGCAGTAAGACCTTTCTGACATTGATTTTGCTTGCAACTTCATCCTTATACTTGATGGGATGGATAAAAGTAATTCAGTCTCCAGGCTTGCTCAGTCCTGATCTACTATCAATTCAATTGAAATATGTCTACATAGAGTGTATTATCTTTTTTTTTGGAAGGATAACTAAGTGAATTAAGCACATGCAATACTTATCTTATCACTGTCCAGGCAAACTTATACTTTATTGATTTATAGTGCCCTTCATAAGCGTAAAGGTGTTCTACGCTATTTTATGCACATGGACTGCTTCAAGTACCTCTGAAATGCAGCCACTTCAGTCATTAATTTGCTTTCATACTTGATTGTGCCCATAGTCAACCGCTAGCTCAAAGCAGATTCTTTTAAAACCTTTTTCAAGATTCCTTTCTGCACTCTGTGCTATTTATAAGAGATCAAATCCCGGAGTTCTCACTAATGTACTGCTTGACTTTGGAAGCACTGCAAACCTATGCATAAACATGCTGAGTGTTGGTATTCCTGTGCTTGACTGCTGGTAGCCCTGCTCTGTGCCTCCTTCCTTGGTAACATAGAATCTCATAATCACCAAGGTTGGAATAGACCTCCAAGATCATTCAGTTCAAATGTAACGTTGACTTTTTCCTTGCTTGGTAATGTTGGACCGCAGTGAGGGGCAGTGGAGGGAAGGAGATGTGTATGAGAGCTGTCAGGTGAGCTGTACCCTGCAGGATCTCCAAGGGTGCAGTATGGGGTAGGGGCTCCTGCATGTTCTTCCCAATTTCTTCTCCTGTAAGTGTAAGGGACAAATCTGGCTCTTGGGACGTATCTAGTCTTCATCCCAGGAAATCTGTCACTGAAGACACTGGGGGTTTTGCCTGAGTAAGTATTGAGTAAAGACTGAAGGCTTTGGCCTAACATTTATATCAAATATGGCCTTCCCAAATTCATTAATTCCTGTTTTAAAATTATATTATCCATATCTCTTTTTACTGTCCCTGACCCCTTTTGCATACTCTCACTATTAGCACTCCCAGTCACAGATATCTGGAAATGCATTCTATCATCGATAATACATTCCACCTGGCTCATATTCATAACCCGCTCCAAGGTACCGGGATGGCGAGCATGGCCATGGGTTACTAAACACTGGATTTATAAAATGTGAAGAAAGAAATATGCTGCACTTAAAAGTATCAGAGCACATTTTGCAGTGTGCTTGATCTCTCGCACGTCGTCTTCTGCCACAGTCTGCATTAAAAGCAATTAATAATATCCACTCCTGTGTGAGGAGCACTGGTGGATTTTACCTATTCTATATATTTTACTTCTCATGTGATGATGAATAAATTAATCCTATTAATATTTAATTAACTTTAAGTTGAAAGGTGACATCTAACTTAACCAATTTACTGTTCTGTAGCTGGCTTAACTTTGGATCATGTGATTTTAATTCTTTCCGTATGACCAGGTGACTTAAAAAGAAAAAAAAGGAAATGCACAGATTAATTTCATTCTTTAACCTTCCTAATGCATCTGCTTGCTTGCATCGAGTCGCAGACAGCAGATCATCACATGATTTATAGTAGTGACCGCTGCCTGCATCTCTCAGGCTAATGACACATACACTAAAGTCATTGATTTGTATGAATAGCCTCCGCTCTTCATTTATCACAATTTAATGTAAGAGTTTGCAATGCAGAAAAAAATTTCACATGGGAAGCATGGCCCCACAGGCCTGACCGCTAAGCAGTTATGAATCATTTGCTGCCTTTTAATATATAGACTTTTCTATTCCTGAAAATGCCCTGTAAGGTCGTATTTCTTTACAGAACATCACTACAATTAAACCCCAAAAGCAGGTGTTTTAACACAAAGTATATATGAAGCATGACCAAGTTAAACCTTTGTTAGCATTTTCTCTTTCTCCTTTTTAATACATCATAAAAACCAAAGTTTATCATTGATGTAAGCAGGGACAATTCATTTAACTTCAGCAGAACTGTATCTGTTTTTGTTACTCCAAATTTGACTCATAAAGTTTATTGATTTGCCTTGGTAATGCGCAGAACTCAAGCAAGAATAGTGACCTAAGATCAGAGAAGTGCTGTGATGAAGTAGGATTTGGCAAATTGTTTTTTCCTCAAATACATATATTTTTAAATCTCAAGTGTAACTTATAAGAGAGTGAATACTTTCTGAAATAGATTGCTTAGTACAATTTACGTGAGCTGTATCTTCTTTTTAAATAAAAATTCGTACATTGCTTTCAATAGGAAATGAATATTCCCATATATGTTTCATATAGTAATTTTAAAGGGATGTGGCAGGTCAAATATGGATAAAAAAACCAAAAACATTCCTATCTAATACTTCAAGGAATGCAATTCATAATGTTAATATAAATATTCTTGAGCTCATTTGTTCTAAACAATAAGTAAGAATAAAGAAATAGTTATTCCTTATTAGTGCTTACAAAGCAACAGGGAGGGCAAAGCCTTAATTTCTGATGTATTTATCATGGAATGATATATAACCAAAAGACTACAAGTCTGTTTTCAGAATCTTAGGTAAGAGGAATGTACTAGTAATAATCAAGTATGCTATGTGAAACTTAGAAAATAAAATGTGCTTTCTTATCATCTTATGCTAACCCTCTGATACTGTATAATCAGTGTTAGATGAAAAAGATGTTAAAATGTTATGTCTTTTTGAGAACAACAATCTGTACAGAAATTGCAGGTTTAACTGTGCGTTGTCAGGGTGTTGCATTTTTGTGTCTGTGTGATTTTTGTTTGTTTCCTTTTAAATATGAGATAAAAATCTCATGTCAGTGCTTGGAAGTTCTTCTCTCTGCAGTGTTGCTGGTCACGTATCACTGCTTTAGTTAGTGAAGTAGTGTTTGTTGTTGCAGAAATAGGTACTGAAAAAGAAAAGGATACCTATTCTGGAAAGCACAAATGTTATTTTCCATTGCTTGTACATGGGGCACAGGAGCATTATATTTCAGAAATAAGACAGAGTTCAGATGACGTATATTCTTTTTTCTCAGGTGAGAAATCATTAAATGAAGGGAAAATATGCAATATGGCCACACAAGGGAGCCAGGTATCCCCGTCATTTTAAACTTTAGCCTTTGTTTCATAAACATCAAATACTATTAAATACAAAAGTGGCAATATTTTTAGATGTGAAGAAAAAGTGTGACAAAGTTTCTATTGTATGAGCCACTGACATTGTCAAATTATTTTCCCTTAAAGATGCACTTTGTATGCAAATGCATTACAAAGACAGAAAACTATGCAATTTCTGAACTTTTCTTGCATCGCTTGGCTGGGACCATGTGCTGGAATAGCAACACTTAAAGTGAAAAAGAGGATTTGTAATGATTGCTCTGAAGTTTTACATTTTATCTGTAGATATTTTTGTATGTTTAATCACTTCTTTTTTGGCTTATTGGTAGCATAGCATGCAGTGAAATGCGAGAAGAAACAGAGTAAAAATGGATATAAAAGAACTTGGGCTATTAATAAAGCAGGTAAGCATAGTGGCATTGACTCGTGTCTCCCAAAGTCAGGACATCTTTTGCAGAGATCAGTTGTTGTCGAATAGAAACTTATAGTGGTGAACACCTTGTAGGTGAATTGAATAATAATCTGTGATCAGTGGAATTGAAGAACATTAGTCAATCTTTGTATACTGTCAAAATAGTTGTTTTTGTACAGTATGTGATTTAAGTCTTTATTTTTTTTTATTTTCCAGTTGAAAGAGAGATTGAATCATCCTGATGCAGGCTTGTGCTCAAAGAAAAAGTGCTCTGGCTTTTCCTTGAGCACCAAAAAGCCATTTTATATTTGTAAGAATGGCAGATATTGCCAGGATTTCATTACAAAGTTCTACAGTGATTTCTTAAGAGAAGCAAAATGTTTGTGTTCACTCGTTTCTAATATGAAGATGAAATTTGTCTATGTCACGTGGATATTGGGAAGTTTAATGTTGTGACACATTAAGCTTTCATGCTAAAAGTACTTTTATACTGTGTTACTATTTATGTGGTAATTTGTTGCCTCTGCACTTAAAATACTTTGCAATTTTAGAGTTTGTATTCAATATTTTTCAGACACAAAACTAAGATTTTTTTCAGGGTGTATCAGCACTTTGCACAGACTCCTTAGCTGCTGTACATGTATTAAATTGTTCATACGTATGTTCATGGCAGACTGAAAAATGTTAGAAAATTTTAGAAGAAAGGATTGAATTTTCTTGTAGTGTTAGGGAAGTTCTAACAGATGTACCGACATTTATGCATATTTTATATACCTGTTTACTCTGCCATTCACCAGGAGAATATAGTTACAGTACATTAGCAACTGCCACATCACATGGCGTAGCTATAACCTCCCAGCAAACATTTCAAGAAAAGTCCCTGAAAAATACAGAAGAATTATCACAACATGCAACATCTTATTTGCATCTATAAATACACAAGCAAAAATCTTGTTCTTCTACTGCAAGAGAATATACTTAGAAACGGAACTGCCTAAAGGTCTGCATCAAACTATAAATGTAAAAATGAGGATAGGGCTTGATATTTTGTTTGACAACTCCTATGAGTTTGATATTAGACACCTGCTCAGTTCCTGAAAAGAAACTGTCTTAAGAGACAGCGTGGAAACAGAATCAGCCTTCTGTATTTTTTCAAGATCATATCCTTTTATCTTTAATGGGAGATTCTTAACACGTTTCTCAGCCATCTGACAAATAATACTAACAAAATAATGTAGAATTCCGGGGCCTGGGAGATCCAAGCAGGAACCCCAGCTCTATAGCTAAAAGAAAGCAGGGGCAGAATTCCCTAATGATTTGCATGGGAGCTGTGTCTGCATTTGTGTGGACATTTTGTTTCATTAAAAAATTGTGGTTTTGTTCTGATTTTCAGAAAATAAATGAATAGATTTAATTGTATTTATTTATATGAAGACATGTATCATCTGCATAGTGTTTGTACTTACAGAGCGGAACCTGAGGTGGCGTCTGGCAATGCAGGGCCACTCTGCTTTAAAATGCCTTCTCCAGGACAGTCTGAAGGACCAAGTAAAGCACTTGGCAGTTGCCCAGGCAAGGCTCCTTTCAGCCATCATGTGTCCTGGAGATTGAGAATGGAAGTGACGAAAGCCTTTTCAGAAGGAAGATCTACCCAATTCGATCCAAGCTATGGCTGCCTTCCATCTATAGTTTGGTTTAACACAGCCACTGAGCAAGTAAGAATGCAGGTTTCATTGTGTTTATTGTACGTGTAGTGGAGCAAATATATAAAAGAAGTCTGCAGAAGAAGGTTAATTGTAGTTAATGCAAAGACTTCAAGCTGCTGGGTAAAAAGATTTCCCTGGACTTTCCATAAAATAAAACAGGTTCCCATTTCCTTAGCCCAGCTTTGGTACCCTTCATTTTGGAGGTGTCTCGAGTTCATAGGAGTTCTGTGACCCAAGAACTTGCATGCTGTAATGCTGCAAAAGGCAAGTTCAATTCTTCTTAGCAAGCTAAAACAAGGAGGAAAAGGTTAAGAGGTTAAAAAAATCAGAAAGCCTTCTTTGATTTAGTTTCTTTGATATCTTCAGAAAAAAATGCACAACAGTGTATAATCCTTCATCTTCATGATGTAGCCCATGTGAACATTCCCTTTCAGTTCACGTTCATCATGTTACTTCTGAAAGTATTTCCAGCGCTGCAGTGCGGGTAAACATTGCTATTAACAGTAAAGAGGATAATAGATATGTCAAGCATAGACCATCCACATTAACTTTGAATTTTCTAGCTTTTGATACAATGTTTATAACGTTCTTACCATGTTGCTATCTGAGCATCGTGCAACAACTATAAGTTTATGTTCATTTCTTGTTAAAAATATTTAATGAAAATCTACACAAAGCACATTGTTTAGCCAGGAGATCGGAATATTTTCCTTTTCATCAGTTGTATTCTCTTGGGTCCCTCAGTCCCAAGTGTCTCTCGAGAGAACGAACACCAGAGGGTTTAGATTTGTGTTAATTATTTGAGACTTTCAAAAACCTCTCTTATTTACTTGGTAAATGTGTATTTTCCTAAGAGTTTTAAATTATTATTATTATTATTGTTGCAATATTTTAATTATTCCTACAATTCTTCACACAATAGGTTCTCTCATTACTGCGTGTCTGGGTGCTATTGGTCTCCTAAAGCAAATGTTTATTCTTTTTTTAATTTCTCTTTTAAATAAAAGAGCCCACATTTTAGTCCTAATTCAGTCATTTGGCTCTTTCGAAACACAGGAGAGTAGTCAGCCAGTTGGATTACCCACGTGGCCACAGGCAGGTCTGCCGTGCTCTTGCCATCTCTGCTTCTAGTCTTGTTCTAGTGCGGTTATGCAGGTTCCAAATCGCTGTTGACGTGTGTCCAGTTGTGTGGCTCCACAGACAAGAACAGCTGTCCGCACCAGACTACCTACACTTGTCCTAAGCCACATCAGTAGCTATACAGCATCCACTACTGCCTTAACTGCTAAGATTTGATATTGGCCCATCTGCAATATTTGACATAATGTCAAAAATAGATCTTGTCATGCCTTGACTGCCTTTTGGGTTTGCCTGAGCAGCAGTCATGGCAGTACATTGGCAATACATTTGACAGAAAGAGGGAAAACTGGAAGTAAACTCCGTCATGATTTCAAACTGAGCGCTGTGTGGCCATATGCAACACAAGCCAGGTAGTAAATATAAGAAGTGCTCCTTTCTTGAGTCTAGAGCAAACATTTAGACGTGATTATAATGGAAACTCCTGTTCACTCTATTTCTTTTCTAGTCTAGCTCCTAGAGTTCACAGGATTCCCTCTTGCCGTATGACTAGGGATATACTGACACAGTTTATGTGTATGTTTCAGTATGCACATGTATCTTCCGCAGATCCCTCTTTATTTTGATTTTTGAATTTGGTTGCAATCTCTTCTGGCACTATGCAAGAAAAAGGTCCTGTTGATTGTACAAATCTTGCTGGATGTTCTTGCGTATCGTTTTTTGATTTCTAATCTAAGAACTTACATTTGTTCAGTTCTTTTATTGAATTTGTCTAACAGCTGTTTCAAGCATTTTCCATCTTGCTAGCAAAAAGGTGCTTGTGAATTGTAGAAATGTACTTTAAGAACTTCTAAACAAAAATACCATTAAACAGAAGCTGATTCTGTAAACAGATCCACCACAAAGTGTCTGAAAACTAGCAGTAGCTGTGTAATGGGCCCCTAATAAGGACCTCCGAGATGGCATAAGCATGCCTGTTCTAGACGTTCACTTGTAAGCCACAGGTTATTTTTTCTCTGCATTACAGAAATATTCTGCTTCCTCTCTAAACAAGCTGGTCAGCTTCTAAAGGCATGTTGGCCTTTTAGGCTCCTGGACAGTGCTAATTAGTTTACCCTGATGTAACCAGTATCTCCATGCTGGTGTGGCAGTGTGGATGTATGCCTGACGTATCAACGGAAAAACTTTGTTCTGTTCATCATCTTTGTTCTGTTATGTCAATGTAAAATCCTGCAGCTGGGGAATGTTTGAAAGTTTCTGAATTTACTAAGACATCTATTTCCTATGGTTTCTACTGACTTAATTAATTTAGTGACTAATTCCCTCTACTCTAACCCACAACAACACAAAGAAACATGTTTCTAAGAATACTTGGGAGAATCCCAAGCTAGTCAAAGGACTAGCTTTTTCATATTCTGTCTCTAAAACAGTTTAGAACTTTGTCATAGCAATAGTATCAAACCTTTCTTCAGCTTATTTGTGCTGTAATAAATATTATAGTCTACTCTTGAAGTTACTGAAATTGTTAATTTTATCCTCTTTGGTCTTTTGTATATAACCACAAAAGTGATAGCCACAGCAGAACTTTCTCTCTAATACTTAGCTGTCTCAGAAACCAATTTCTATAAAAAATGGTGTCTGTGTGTTAATGCTATTATTAATTTACAAATTATAGAGAAAGGCAAGACTATAAAAATATGTATATTTTCAGCTACTTTTATAAACAGTATCCAAGTTCAATTCATAAGTATGATTGTTATCATGAGGTTTATTAATCCTTGTCTGTTTGAAAACACTTGCAAATATCTGTAGTTTTTCAAATTTTAGTGTGGAGTACTGTTTGTCCAAAACCAGCACATGAGTGTGAATTTCTGTTAGCTAGTTGCCATTGTCAAATGTTAAAAACTAGTGTGCAACCAATTAGAATAGAAAAAGAAAAAAAAAAAAAAATCCAAACTCTAGGGTCATTTCTTGATAGCAAAATCCAGGCAAACTCATCTTGTTCAGTTGTGCTTGTGACCCTTTGCTTCTTCTTGGTATTTGCCAACATTGGTTCTTGGGGAGTTGTGTGGTAGGCTAAATCAGAAAATCTACCCAGCTGAAATGCCCTCTTTTTCCTTCCCCCAGTTTGTCTTTATCAATAAACCCTTCACTTTTTCCTTCCTGCTGCAATTCTTACCTTTGCTACCTGTAAATTCCCATAATCCCCAGTCTCCTCTTTTATTCTTCCCTGTCTCTTCAGACAGATCAGCTCCCTGATCTTGTTCGCTGCATAGCTGTGCCAGCATAACATTGGCTTGGAGGGAGAATGAGCAGCTGGAATGGGAAACATCAAGCCATTGAGGCATGCTGCTGCCTAGTATGAAGCCACAGTCATAGGTGACTTTAGGTAAATAGAAAATTCCCCCTAATTAACAATTTTGAACCAACAATATGCCAAGAATTTTTTCCCAAACAAAATCGTAAGTGCTAAGAAACTGTGAATATGTGCCAGGCTTCAGGATCTGTTTGTAAGTTACCTGTGAAGGGGAAAACATGAGAGAAATTAACAAGAGTTATTCACAATGAATTATTTGATCCTCCGTAGTCACGGTTATTTATACGTTGCAATCACTAAAGGAAATGAAAAACATTTTGTGTTCCTTTTCCAAGTGCACGGGCTGTGTATCTTGCTTGCTAAAATGTAAAACTAAAAATCCCAAACTGTTACAGATTAAAAGGATTTGGTGGTTTAGTAGTTGGGCAAGTGCTACAGGAATGACGAACATTGTGAAATAACGTTGGTTGTTTTTGTAACAGCTGCTCAAGATATTGCCTAAAGGTTTGGACTTCTAGTGAGCCTGGAAGTACTTAATGGAGAGTGAGAGGAGACAGAAAAACAAAAAGGAAAAAAGTAAAAAGATGTTTGGAAATTCGTTGGGTATTGACACCTGGTCTGTTGATCTCTTAGGAAGGGTGGGGAAGATGGATATAGCAAAGATATTTATTAAAAAAAAAAAAGGTAATGTTTTTCTTTCATAAAATATGAATGCTACCAAAAAATCAAAATCTGTCAAACAGATTTTTTCTGTGCCGGTCTCTCTAGACAGTTTGGGAGTGCCACCAGAGGTACAGCTTGTTTTGCTTTAGAAGATTGTATAACTCAGCAAAACATGGATTTGTAAATATAACTGTGTCTTTTTCATATAATTTTGTGTTTTTAGAATTTTTGTAGTTTCTTTTCTGTAGCCTGGTATCCGACTATTCCTGTCTCCCTAGTTTCTTCCAATAATCTCTTCTTCCACTAATCTCTGATGACTAAAATTTTTCTCTCCATATCCATAAATTTCTTTAATCTCTTCTATACTTCGCTCTCTTCAGCTATCCTTAAATAGGGAAACCATGTTTATGGAGACCGGCATCATTTCCTCCAAGAGCAATAATGGAGTAGAGAAGATATGTTTCCACTGTTCAGAAGCATTAGGAAGTGGTGGGCATCCTGGATGAGGGTACTGTGTAATGAGCTTTTGAATATATTGGAACACTGTAGTCACATTCTCTGAGATAGAAGAAATCTCATCTTTCTGATCGTTCCCTTGTTATTAGCAACAGCATGAGAAAAAAAGTGCCCTAAGCCCCAAAACTGCTTGTTTTGGTGAGCCTACATATGACACCATCATTATTTGTTTTGCTTGCGACTGAACCTTCTCTAAGAACTATAAAGACAGACCAAAATTAACCAATTTGAAGACTTTTTCTAGACTCACTTTTTTTTCCCCCAAAGAGTAACTTTCTCAGACTCAACTAATAGAACAAAAAAAAAGAACAAGAAAAAAATGTATTTTATTTTCTGTCCCCTAATTCTCTGTTTTATTAACCTGGAAATGGGAAGCTCACTGCCACTTTGCTTTCAATATTAACTAGCATGAAGTTGGTAAGAAAGTGAATTAATTGAATGAGGGCTGCAGCTGAGCTGAATAACGTAACACACCTACTTGTACTGTTCATTAGACTTCTTGGTGCAAAGGTGGTTTTAGCCCAAATGGTATGTATATGTTAATCTTATTTCACAGAAATGTGGGAAGAAAGATAAAAGACTTCTGTGCAACTGAACTGCTTCATAGATGCTAGAGTCCTGAAGAATTGTCTTAAAATTATATTCACTGGCTCTATCACATCTTAAATTGTATTACAGGAAATTCATCTTGAATTTCATTACTCCCAAGTTGGTATACATCTGTTACATAGGTAAGTTAGGTCTGAGTGCACATAATTGACTACACGGGCATTGCTCATTTCATGTCTCATATAAACACTTCCCATTTTCTCCTCGCTTCAAATGCAGAAACCATTGAAAGAGTAAAGATCAGTTCTCACCCACCCTTCGGTTCTTGTGACACTAGCTAATACCTCAGTCAATCAGTGTGGTGCTGTAATGGAAGAATTGTTTAGACTGGAAATTCTCTCTACTATCAGAAAGAGACTGCAAATCTGACACCACTCTTCCTGCATTTGTTGGTGCAGAGAGAAGATTCCATGGTGGTCTCTGTTATGTGGGAAGAGGAAGAGTTGTAGTGATGAAATGTCAGTGATGGGACTGCAGTGAGGTACAGCCAGCTATTTTATTCTGGCTGGCAGACTGGAAAGGCAGCCTCTCTGAGTACATGTATGATGAAACAGGATGTTTCTCACTGTGGGGAGGGGGGGTGGATTAAAGTACAGGTGGAAGTATGTTAAGAGGAAATTATGTGGCATGGGATAAGATCTACTTCTATACGCAAAAGATACAGAGTCAGAGTTTGGCTATTACATGGATATATATGGGATAGGAACAATATAAGCTCTGTGACTTTATAGAAGTTTGAGTAAAGCAGTTTAGTTAATTAAGAGCATTTAAGACATCTAGGATGTGAAGTGAGAACAGCCAGAGACTGTGAAAATATAGTGTGGTTACATGGGAAGATAAGAAGTATCCTGAAAAGCATGAAGTATGAAGGAGAGAAAATGAGCGTGCCCATCAGCTGCATTGTATATGGAGAGAGAACAAGGATGGCATTAGAGCAAAGGGGCTAACTGAGGAACAGTGAGCAGAGGAAAGGTTATAAACAATCGGCATCCACGGCATATGGTGTTAGACCTGGGAACCAGGTGTGCCTTCTGGTTGAACAGAATGAGCACAATGTTTTTATACCTGCTGACGAATAGTATGGAAACCATCTGAAGCTGGAGCAGAGACTTTATTCAGCATTTTCCACGTGAAAAATTAGTGGCGTTGCCGTAGCTGCATTCTTGCTGCATCACTCTCCCTCATTGTATATTATCCCAAACTGCAGATAACCAACGATTTCTGTGTGATTGATTTACACATTAGACATTTACTCTGCTTATATTCCTATTCTAAAATATGCAACACCATTGTTCCTGGCCAGCTCAAGACTTGGTGAAAATTTCAGTGCTTGCATGTGGTGATTTCTATTTCCAGTCTTCTTAGGTAGCGGCAGGAAGCAGGATCTCCAAGACCTGTCAAAGCTATCACTCTTTTAGTTCAAATGTTGACAGGTCTTGGTAAAGCACACTTTGAACATGTCTGTTCTCTGTCACTGCCATGAGCGTAATGTATGAATCCAAAATCACAATGATTTTAGAAGCAGACAGTATGGGCTGCAAAAGCCCGATCCTGTTAACACTTCCTTGGATAAGTATTTTAAAAGGGATATTTTTGTGCTAGTATTTTTGAGGGTATTTCATGTTTCTGATCCTGATTCTCATTTCTTTTGGATGTCTCAATTCTTATCTTGATTCTTCAAATATTCTTCATTTTTCTTGTGGCTTACTCAGTCTACTTGCTTAAGTTTTCAAGCCTTTTGCTAAAGATGCTGCCACAGCGTGTCTAGATATCCAATAATGCGATCAATCGCTTCTCACCTTCCACTGAGCTGAATGCCAAAGTCACAACAGATGTTGTCTGAAGGAAAGCAATGCCATTTATTATCATGCTGGACGTTAAAGATAGAACCATATTTATTGTAAGAAGAATCTGATGAAGAAGCTCTTGAATGCTAATGCTGTCCTGCAAAAAAACTGCTAGACGCTGTTGACAACAATGGTAAGCAATTACTGATTTGACTGTGTAGTAAAGCACTTGAAGCAAAAGGTAAGCCAAAAATAATGTTGATTTTGCACTCTTCTGGCACTCTCTACACTGTTCCTTATAGGCATGTTACAAAAATCTGTGCTGTTTCTTTACTCGTGCTTCTGAGTATTTGTAGTTTACTGACTTTTACCATATCTTCTTATGGTGAGAAGAAATTGATAGCTCATGAATGACCAAAGGAAGTGAGTTTCTGTTTGGCTGAGGAAGCAAGATTCTATCATTCACCATCTCGCAGAGTGGGTTTTTCAAACTAGGCCCAGTGGTCTATCATAGTAGGTTAGTAAATACAAATATTTACATCTAACAGAGCCAATACTAGAATTTAATGAACAGGAATAATGTCTATCCATGTCAATGGTGCATTTTTTGAGTTTCTAGAGTTCTGTGTAACTTGTTTCTGATATTGCTGAGCTGTTGTTCCCTGTAGCTGGATGTATTCACTGTGAACATGCTAATGATCAGATTTAGTTCACTCAGTTTTTTGGAAAGGGGGCAAATTTAATTTAACTTTGAATTTTCAGAGCACATTGCTTCAGGTACTGGGATAATTTTGCTCTGTAGGCAGTACACTCCTAGGACAATTTTGTTGAAAGGAGCTGAGATTTGCCTGGAAGTTTAAAGGATCTTTTACCCTACTGTCCATTCCAGTCTGAAGTTTTAAAGCATTTTCATTGCGGCTGTCTGTCTAGGCACCAAGTTTGAAATTCATCCTGGCCACAGCAAGAAGCAAGCTAATGTCTATATTAAATTATTTAACATCGGATTTATTGATAATAGCATTGCCATTGTTACTAAAATGTTACTGTTGAATCCAAGTGTCTATTGCATTACAGGTTCTGCATATGGAATATTTCTCTCTTCATGTATAATGCTGACTTTTCACAAACAAGATTGAAGGAAGTATAGTGGCGTTTCTTTGCCATTTTCTCTAAATTGCCTTAAAATTTAAATTAGATTGAATGTAAGCATGAAAAGAGTATCAATAGCACGTAAGCTTCTAGTGGGTAAGCAAATCTGGATGTTCTGTTATGTTCAGGTGCTTACCTCTTACAAGATGATGGCATAAGTCAATTTTCAGTTCCTTTGATAGAGTAATGTTTCCCTAATGGAACTATGGAACAACATTAGACAGATTTCTCAACACCTCCCAGAAGGCTGTATAAAACATAGTTTCCAATGATAGTCTCCTCCAGTTTTTAATACTCTCTCTTTTTCTGTAGTAATCATAATCTATATACAGTGTTTTCTCCTCTTTACAGACTGATAATGAGTGAATGTTCATGTGGTCTGTTACACAACACTAAGCTCTTATTTCACTGTCTGCAGTTATGTTCAGTAAGTACAATATGAACATCATCTCAATTAACAGAGTACCTTTAGGGCTTTTCTTAGCCAACTATTCTAGCACGCTTGTCCATACTGTCATCAGCACCTAATCAACTAATGATGGCTGAAAATGAGGAAGGCCAATCCCAATAAATCCGAAGGATAGTAATTTTTCTCTTTTAATGCCCTTCTCCCTCCTTCTTCCTTCTTCCTACGGCACATTGCAGTAAATTAATGTCATAGTGGTTATTACAGTAGCGCTGCTATGGCAAGTATTCAAGCAACGATTCTCAAATATTTTACCTCAGCATTTATTTGTCCATAAAATAAAATAAGATTTATTACAGTACTCTCTGGTTTGAGGACTGCATGGACAGCAGCTGTGACAACTCCTTATCTCCAGTACAGGTAAAGATATAGGGATGTTTCCCTGAAGCTAAAGAGAAACAAAAAATACAGAAGTCAGTCAACAAGGCAGCGTTACACACAAATTGGCAAAATAAATAAATATAAGCATGAAAAAAACCTTTTTATCTAACACGAGGCCTAAGAAAAATCGTTCAGTAATTTTGTCCTTGAAAGTTCTCTGTAAATTAAAGGGATATTCATTGCTTTGGAGATTGTTGTGTCCAAATCAGATATAGGATTTTGAGACTGAAAGATGGAAAGATAAATGTGAGAAATTATTGTTGCAAACCCTATTCAGAGAGGGCAGAGGAGAAGGAATTACAAATAGAAAAAAAAGATCTTTGTCAATAAAATTTAACAGAGGCTTATGGTGAGTGTTGTTCACTTAAAAAACAAATGGTTTTGACTGTTTGAAAGGCTTCACCTTGCAGAAAATGCTCCCAGATAACAACACATTTGTTCTGAAGCCAACCCTGTGGCGATATGACCGCTGGCATAGAGATATTCATATTTTCAGCTATATGTAAATTTCTGTGTGTCATTAACATCTCTGAGTTCTGTAATTAGGTCTCTCCTGATCTGGATATAGTTTCTGTACATTATGAGCATGTAGCCCTCTCTAGGGAAGAAGGCCAGCCTTACAGGGTTTTCCCTTTCTTTTCCACAGTTTTGCTCTTATCTTTAGCAAGGACATCCTAGCAACTGCTTCTTCAAGGTTACGGTGAGATTCCTGGTGGCAAGTGTGAAAGGCCATAAAGCATTATCAATATTTGGCAGCACAAGTCTCTACCAGTATACCATAGTTGGAGCAGCTCCTTCCTGCATAGACATAGTACTTTCCTCTACCTGGCACTCCTCATTTTAAATAAATTCTCTCAGCATTTGCATTCCACAAATTGCTCTCCAATTTCCAATTGTAGTTATGATTTTATTTTTGCATCTGTTTTTTAGTAGAAGAAACAGATATTCTTACAATGCAAAACAGGTATGTAAGAACGTGGAATGTTCCTTTCTGAATAAATATTATTTAATTAAATGAAACATAACGTATAAATGAAAATGTTTTTCCTTCTGTTCTTCTCTTCAGTGGTAAGCATCAGACAGTGCAACTACAAAGAGAAAAGTGGGTTATTAAAGGATGTCTGCATTTGGGTTAATTTGTTCAGAAGGCCTTTTCTTGCGGTCTTACACCCAAGAAATGCTGCCCTCAGTATAAGCAGGTTCTTGTTCTACAGCCTGACTATTTTCTGATTTTTACTGAATGTGGTTTCTGCTTGGGTATAACAGAATATTGGATAATGAAGATAGAAAACCAATAAAGAGGAAAAAAAAATGTACAGAATCGCTTAGAAAGAATTCTGTGTGTAATTACTTGCATTTTTGCTAACTACTGTATAAACAACACTTTTAACAAGGCAAATTGGAAACTTGAAGACAAATCTGCTTTGGGATATAGCTTCAATTTATTACACAATGATAACTGAAAACTTTGTTTCTGCTGCGTTGCAGTCAATTTCCACTGAGCTCACATTCTGAATGTGTGATTAATCATATGAGCACCCGGGTTGCCAATAAATACCAAAACCTTAAAACTATAACAACTTGCTCATTTTGTGCGGTCATTCCAAATAGCTAAACAACCAGAAATTGTCAATGTACACCAAGATCAATGCTCCAGGGTCTCTACATAAGATTGATTTCACTCTCTGAGGATTTCATCTCTCTCATCAACAAAAACATTTTGTCCTCCCTAAATAATCCAATCGAATGCCATCCTCCTGTGGAGCAGTGAAAGGTTTAAATTGTTTGGATTAATCTCTGCTTTGAGGTGGCCTGGAAAGTCTCTGCAACTTTGTCAAATATAGCCTGGAGGGAGAACTGCTGGGCTTTGATATGTGCTAAAAATAAACAAATAAGAAGAGAGTATAATAATCACGTTGTGCTTAAAATATAGTATATGTGGGAGAAAATGCATTTAAAGCTCCTCCTTCGAATGCAGAAAATATGTAATTGTTGGTGTATTTCTTATTTTTAAGGGCCTTCAAACTCCTCTCCCTTGGAGATGGGAAAAGACAATGGAAGCCATATGGACAGATTCAGAGGGAGAGGATAAGGGGACCAGGAGAAGCCCACAGAGATCTTTCCTAAAGGATAAGTTAGATAAAACTGAAGGAATTAACACCCACTGCCTTCTCCCTTCTGTGGACAGTGAATACACAGGTAAGCCATAATGGAAATATGCAGATTAGCTCAGATTCTCTGCCTATATCTCCTTCAGAGGATAATTTTTCACATTTGCCTTTGGGAAAGACCAAGCAAAACGGTTCAACATGAGCTTTGCAAGCAGTAGGATAAGTTACAGACAGACAATATGACAAAGACCACAGATAACTGCATTCCATAATTTTTGTCCATTATGCAAAACAGCCCTTCTCAATCTGCATAAATCATTGTAAATTGGATGAATGGTGATTTTATGATCTTTATCCAACGTTTTTTGGAAGGAAGGAACCAGGATCTTAATCAATTTACTATTTGCTATAATTGGGGTGCAGTAAGTAGATCAAATTCTATCCCATTTGAAATTGCCTGATTTCTCTTCCAAATGTTTGGTTCATCAGGAGGTGTTGGCTAAGAGCTCTGGTGACTTGCACCCCTGTCCCACAGCAAAGGATGAAGGTCAAACTCCACATCAGCTGTGGACATTGAAAACATTTGGAGGCATCAGTCTCCAGACACGTGAGCAGGCAGGCCCATCTGGTAAACTGTAATTCCTGGAATTTTATGCTTCATTTCCAAAACGGGTAGATTAGTGTCAGTCTTAGACTTTCAGGATTGGGATGAACAATTGATGTTTAAATAACTAAACGATTACTAAATGAAGGCCACACAAGCCGAGCATGATTTGCTTCTGTCTTGGACTGATACTAGCTCAGAAATGTTGAAAGATCAGTGCTGAAATACTCTTTAATAAGTGGAATAATTTTGAATTAGGCTAGAGTTAAGGTTATCTTGGTGTCAAAGATCAACACCAAAACAGTAAATTAATTGTCTTTGAAGGAACTGAATATTTATAAACAGACAAATAACAGATTGCTCTGTAAAATTTAAATATCCTTACAGTATCTATGGTGTTAGCTTTGCTTTGCATGAAGTGTAAACTCTTCTGCTGCAAATATTTCTCTTTTGTAGATCTGTACAACAAATCTTACCAATGTAATTGTACGTATCATACCAGTATACATTCACTTTGAACACAGAAAATATTTTCAGTAAGTTGAGGCATTAAGGATTCCTTTGTAAGCATTGAAAAGATGGGAGTTACTTGAAGAGAAATGACTGAAGGAAGAGAATATCACTTTATTCTACAGTAACCTAAAAATAGATTTGAAGGGGCATGCCTACCACTCTCAGGAGTACATATGGATTTCTTGCTGACATTAGATTCTCCAAATTGAATGTCAGACTTGCCAAGAAAGTGGGGGTAGGGAGGAGGAAAGCTAAACTGTTGTTATTATTAGAAGGGCAAGACGAAGCATCATGATTACCATTTGAAAAACCTGTAAAACATATCTGTACGTTATCCTAGAGCAGGAGCAAGTGTCACATGTGAACAGTAGTTAGGCAAAAATACTGTGATATATTCTTATATCCCGAGGGCCTATCTGCTTAACAAGAAGATCTTGTAGAGTGTGCACACACGCCCAAAATATACAATTTCCTTTTTACAATTCCTTTTTACAAATTTACAATTTGAAGTAAGTATTTCCAAGATTCTCACATACCAAAGAACAAAGCGAAGCATTGCTTGTGTATATCACTAAATGGCAATGCCTGTAAGTCCACTTATAGATTTATGAAGCAGATATATAATGATTTAATAAGTAGATACATAACGTGGAAAGATTCCATACTTTTTAAACAAATGCATAAGTAAATATTCTGTATTTTGTCTTTTTTTTTTTTTTTTTTAATTGAGATCAGAGTGAAAGAAAGAATAAAGTTAAGTTTATTCATACGAAGTCATGTGAAGGTTGCATCAAAATAACTAAAAAATCTCCAAACAGCCACAGGATGCTGGTAGTAAAAACACCTCCCAGTTGTCAGACCTCTGTCTTGAGCAGTAAAAACTAGTGAAGGAAGAGATGTACATTTGTCATCCCTCTCCATTCTTTTTACTTTGGGTTAAGTAAGTCTCGGATAATGCAACAGCATAAGCATGCGGTAAAGCTTAAGCTAGCAGATGAGCAATTATGTATATAAATCTAAATAAAACTATTATATAAACATCCACGTATGAGTAATATTATAACTTCATTAAGAACTAAGTAAAATTGATAGGGAAAAAATTTGGGGAAAATCTGAAATACCTTGTTACAGCTAATAAAACAAAGTAAGACAATGTCTATGAGGTACTAGGAAATTGACAGGAATGAATAGAAAATCATAGCATCAGCACCAAACAACCTGGAAATGCTACTTACACGAGATAAAACACAGTTTGAAACTACTTGACTGTCAAAGAGCGCATGCAAGAGTTGGGTACGTATACGTGTGATTAGAAAGTCAGGATCTAAGGAACAAGTGTTTGGCTTTATTTTTTAATCACGTAAAAATTTATTTTAGGAAATAAATTTTCAGAAGGCAAACTCAGGAATGCTAATTGTTGAGAGTTCCTTTATGTACTCCGGTGTGTTAAAAGATGAATAGTCAATAGTTTCATATGTTTATAATCAATCCCATCCAATGAGAAATAAATATTGTGGAAAAGAGGAGGAGCACATTGGTCTTGTGCCACTTGGCCATATAGCCAAAAGCAAGGCATATTGTGGGCAGGCTCAAGGAAGCAAGGATTGGCATCCCTGCAGCTGTGGTAGTTGGAAATGAATTTGTGCTTGCATGTTCTCAATGGGCACCTGGAAGAGTAGAGGAGTAGAACGGTGTTTACATTTAGTCCTACTTGAGCTCAGCAACCACTGTGTAGGTGGCAAAAGGATGGCGTGGTCATGCCGTTTGCTGTTCAGATCAGCACAGATGGCAGAATCCCACTAAACAAAGGTGATCTGTGTGTACTGAGCTCTAACAGCAGCCTCCTCAGAGCCTGGTAGTGCTCTACCCTTCTCCAGAGGTTAGCATGTGTGAACTAAATGAAGGAGACTGTCCCGTACATGAGGAGTGGCAGTATGGCATGTTTCACCAGGGGTTGCCTTTTAGTCTTCTCCCCTTCAAGGCTAACGTTTTCTCCTGCTGGGTCTGTTTGGCCTTATCAAGTATCCATGTGGCTGCCTTTCCTTATGCTGAAACAAAGGCCCATTGCAGCCTGTCCATAAATAAATGACACACAGGGGATCACAGGCAGGAATGAAAATCCTAATGTGTGGAGCCAATATCTGGAAATGCTTTCCTTAAGTCTCCTCACTTATGTAAGTAGTTCAATTAATTTGAGAATGAGCCGAGAAAATTTGACTACGTTTCTTGTGTAAGTATATCCTTAGACCCCCCCACTTGCTATGTTCTTGCAGTTCCTAGTATACCATTCTTAAGCAATGACTTTGGCTTTCTCTTCCTGAGGTTATATTCCTTTTTGGAAAATCGCTTAAGACTTCGTGTTCATTGTGGTTAAGCTGAGAAGCAGATAAATGCATAAGCTAATGTCCCAATCAGCAGCTGCTTTATGACTGTACTCCATTTATCACATTTGTCCATAATGTTATTCTGTTCATTTTCCGGTATGGAAAGTAGCAAAGAGAGGCCCTCATCCTACATTTGTCCATATGGGCTCCATAGCCTGCGCTGGGATTTTATTATTTCAGTAACGTTGCCAAGTACTATAAACAGCCAAAACATTTTGTGTGTGACATTTTTTCAGAACTTCAAACTTTAGGTGCCTGCTTTTTTTGTGTGTTTTTTCCTTATCCATGGCAATTTCTTATATAGTTAGCAGTTCAAACCTTGAAAATACAGACCCTACGTCTGAGGAATGCAGTGAATTTTTTCTATCTCAGGGTGATAGTAGAGATTTGCATCGGAGATAGGAATTTTTCTCTTCTGCTACCTTTTTGTATTTCAACGCTTGCTCTGTATCTGTGGCATGTACATTAAAGTTAGGAAAACACAGTAACACTTTAAATTAAGGTGATCTTTATGAATATTTTATTATTTGTACAGCATTCAATAACATGCTTGTAAAAATCTTGAAAGTATGCGTTGAAATAACAGAGAAACTATTTGAACAATGCATACATCTTAAAATACTGTTGTAACAGCTTATCACCTTGCTGTGGCAGCATTTTAAGCATTTATTGATGATGCATTTTATAACATGCCTCACAATAAGTTATTAAAGGATGTAGTGGCACCAACTAATCATTTCATAAACATGAATAAACCATTTATACGGGGCACCTAAATTTAAAGTGCTTGTAGAAACTTGCATAAAATGTTTGGAACAGCTGACATGCAGTATTGGTGCTTCTCGTAGTGCCAAAGCGGTGTCACATCTTGGTGCACATTGACTCCTCTGTGGAGCTGGAGTGTTATTGCTGCCAGAGACAGAGCTGGGGGCTGCACAGAAATTCCAAACACGAAATGCTGGAAATCTCTTCCAGAAGAGAATATGAGGGAATGGATATGCAACATCCTGGAGATTTTGGTGACCACCAGTAGTATTTTTCCGTACCTGTTCTTAACTACAACACGGCCTGTGTGTAGGAAAATGCTGTTCAGATGCAAGGTGCGTGTTTAGCACCTTGTCAAGCAATTAAAGATCATGCATGATAATAAAAATTCAGTCACCAAATACTTAGTCTTTATATATGCTAAAGTATTTATACCATCTAAATATAACTTCGAGATGCATGGGTAAATATTAAGAAATAAATTAGTATGCAATTACTAAAATCATTCTAAAAATTAGAAAAATGTCATGTAATTAAAAATCACGTGAAAAACTGCTGCAATTCTTACTGTTAGCTACGATTTACTGGGAGCATTTAAAGAAACGTTAAAAAAAAAAAAAGTGATATTTTATTCCCCTCCCCCCGCAGATATAGATTTTATTTGACCTATTGCTTTTAAAACAGAATGGCTTAAAAAAAGCACTCCTTACATGATGAAACTCAAAGACAAAAGAGAGAATGCAAATCATTTCTATATTACATATATGTTGCTCCATTTGGCAAAATCAAATTAGATCTTTTCATCTCCTTACTGTAGAACAAAAACAGAGTAATATTATGAAATTTTGCAGGGCTTTATTTCTACGTGTCTTTTGTGTCCAGTCTTTTAAACTCAGGTTTTTCTGCCTTTTTTACTGACAAGCCCACAATTTTCAGAAAAGAAAGCTAGCATTAATTAAGACAGTGCCAGCTGTAATTTTCTTGGGAAGTAAATTTCTGCACAACTAAAGGTTACAGAGACCTTTTCACTGTCAAAATTTACTACAGCCTGTGAATGTTAATGTTTCTAATGAAGACATGTTCTCTGTCCCTGAACTTAAAAGTACCCTGAGAAGAAGGCAAAGAGAAAAAAAACTCTATTTGACGAATGTATCTGGAGTCTGTGCATTAATGCAGGGTTATGCCTGCTGGTGCATATTGTAATTATAGTGTTTGGATAGCCTTGTTTTCTAAACAAGGAATATTGCTATAAATTGGCAATTTTGCATGAAGAGTAGGCTTGTAGTAGGTGCCTTATGTTACAAATAAGACAGTGGTATAATAAGCATTTAACCCATTAGACTTAGGGATATTCTCTGCTAAGTCTGGAGAGAAGCTGTAACATAGAATGTGGAATGAAGAGGTACCTTTCAGACTTTATATGCATGCAGCAGCAGAGCACATTCATTATTTGTACTCCTAATGATAATTTCTTTCTTCATTTTAACTGAAATCAGCTGTTTCTAAAGACAAGTAACTGGCTTTGTTTTTTCTACTTGTGTGTGGCTGGTTATACAGTCATCAGCTACAGATAGTAGTACAGATTTTTGTGTTGTTCTGCGAATGTGCAATATTTTTCCCCATTTTTCCTCTCAGTATTTACTACCACGCAAAGTGGCAAATAAAAATAAAACTTCAACATTACCGAAAAAGTGTTTTTATTCAATTCTTGCTGCCATGTATTTTATAGTGTATTTTATTTTTCTGCTCTTTGTAGTTTTTATTCTAAAGCAGAATGATGGAAAGAAAGCGGCTTGTTCTATGTGTGCAATTCACAGAACAGAATCTGCAGCTGTGTGAAATTACCCCTGATTGTCCATGCAGCCTCCTGGTCAATATGAGTATAAAAACGTAAGCCTGATTGTTTTGGTTAAAAACAGTGAAAGCAAAGGCAGGAAGATTTTGCAACATCTTAGTAATAGATCCTAATGATATGCAGATTGTAACCATTTTTACTGCGTAGTTGTTTTTAAAAACAGAACATTAAATTGCAAACTGAGTATTTTCTTGGCATCAGGTAGATTTCCTCTCTTTTCATCTCCTCTCCTCTCCACAAATTCCAAAACCTGCCCTCCCCTCACGGCTTCAAGAGCCTGGGTTTTTGACACAAAGCTTTATGGCTAGAAATGAGCCGGCCTCTATTTCTTAGGAGAAGGCTGTGAGTATCACAAGATTGCAAGTGGCTATAGCAATTCTATCCAAAGAGCAATGGAACGTCAGATGTGTTTGTGTCAGGCTCTGCGGCAGTGGCAGAGCCTCGAAGTTGGTTGTGGAATGTTTTTGCCATGCTGTTGATTTATGTATCAGCTGCATTGATGAGGGTTGGCTTCTCATTCTGCCCATCAGCATTAGGGAATAGGATGGAGCTCTGGGACAAAAACGTGGAAAATCAATGTCTTTGTAAATATCTATATGGACACCAGGATAATCTATTAAAAGCCATGACTATCCTATACCAATAGAGATATCAGATCTCATTACCCATCCAATCCCTTTTTGCAACATGTAAATTGGACTTCATTTTGACTCTCTCGGTCCAACACATGCACATTACTGCTGAACACCCCTTCAAGATATCTCAAAAGCATAAATTTCATGTCTTCATCAGTTTAATCTGCTACATGGTCAGTAGTTCAGAATAATTATTTAGGATCTGTTGGCTATTAAGCCAATATGCTAGCTACTGTAAGTCTAGATGGCAACTTGGTAAAGCATAGTTAATAATCTGACACTTCACTGCAGAATGGGGCAAAAACATTGCAATACCAGTAGGCTGCTAACTGTAGGTAACAGTTGCTGTGAAGAAATATTAGGAAAATAATTTTTTTACAGGAAAAAGGCATAGGTTTGCAGCACAAAATGTTATGCTTGCGTATAATTTGTGTTTACAAGGATTCTCCCAGGATATTTGAACTTTTATTTAGGGATTGTACATAGATCTGCACAAATTTTAGTAACACTCAGACAAATCTCCGGAGACCTCATTATTGCTTTTTAAAGACAACCTGTTTCCACTTGATTTAAATCTGTTCCTAATTGACTCGATCTAAACCCAAGTAGTCCCTCACACGTGAAACAAGTAAGATCTCCCATTTCCTACTTCAATTGGTTTCAGATCTGACCTTCAGTTAAAGCAGTGTAACTTCTTATGAAGTCATGACCTTAAAGTTCTTACTGTGAGTAAACATAGGTAAGCAAAATAGAGAAGTGAGTGCAGTCATATGAAAATCGTGTCTGGAAACATAAGCTGAAGGAAGCACCATACAACATGTTGCTAAGCTTATGGATCCCTTATATGCTCTGATTAACTATCCCATGTCCTTTACACTACTGGGTCTTGACAGATTTTGAAGGAAGGTATGTTAGAACTCAGAAAGAAGTGTCACTAAAAGAAGAAAACATTGAATTATTTAAAATATTTTAATTTTTCTGTCTTTTACTGTAATATACAGCAATATGAAGACCTTCTTATTCATTCTTAAGTAGAAAGGACCTACAATGTCATTGTTTTCTCTTCAATTATTTGTGCTAATACGTTACTTGAAAAAAATAATTTTTTTTGCTTACTCTGCTAATTAAGGCAATATACCCCAAATAGTTCTCTGCAGAGATATTTTGGTGAGCAAAGAGAAATATTTTACTGTGATATGGGTAGAGACAGAGAAGAATCTGAATGTATAAATATATGTGTGTGTGTGTGCATTTTGCCTTTTTTTTTTCTCTGTCTCTGGATTTTGTTATATATATTGCAGAGGAACAAAATATTTTACTTGAATTAATTTCAGTTTATTAAGGAAATTATCACCTTAAGAGCAGAAAACCTGTTCTAAGAGAATCTCCTGCTGTCTTTTCTCTCAGATGTCCTCAAAAATACAAAAAGGTAATCAAGAGAGGTGAAAAAAATGAAATAGGAGCCATCTGTATTGGTTTATACTCTGAAGCTTTATCTCATTACCTGAGTAGCCAAATGGCACAAATGGCTGTTTTTTTTAAAAAAAAAAATAATCTTGGTTTCTTTGAAACCCCCAAACAGCAATAAGTGGGTACAAGATAGACAGGAAAGCCTTTAAGATCAAGGCCAACTGAATAAGCACAAAATTTCTGAAATAAGAACAAATAGTGCCAGTAGAAAAGAGAATTCCTTTGGGCGCATGGAAAGGGCACTATGGAGAAGTCAAAAGAGAAAAAAAATCACAATCCACAAATCTTGAAGTAAATTGAAATTTAGTCATCCTCTTTTGAGTAGTAATTCTGTTTGGTTCCTTCGTAGTTCACCCCTTCAGCTCCCGAGTCCTCTCATTCCTTTCTTCATTGTTGCATACTTATTACAGGGAGAGCAGCAGGCTCTATTTGAAATTTCTTTCATTTAGTTCTTTAGCACACAATGCAGATAGCCTCATTGCAGTAGCCTCGAAAGAATGCAGTGTCAGAAAAAAATATAAGAGCATAATTCTGAAGCTAGATGAGAACATGATGTACAGATATGAATGTGGGCAGTGCACACTCCTTCGTGACTCAAGTTGAGTGTTTTACACGTGATTCATAAGGAAAAATACGCATATGGTTTAATATTCAACTTTTTTAAAATAGAAATCCAACTATTGGATCAGGATAGTGGTTAATTCCAATACAGACACTAAAAAAAAAAACAAATTTGCTTTATTAAATAACATGACACAGTCTCCACAAATGACATTTGAGTATTGTTCAGTGTTCTGCACAGGAGCTTGACATGCTTTTTGCAAGATTCCTGGCATATGTAACTTATTAGAAGAGATTTTCTGAGTAGCATGAATAAAGTCCACGTAGGTTTATGAATCATGTCCTCGGATCAGTTGAACCAAGAAACATACCACTAGGTTGGTTGCCCACTAGCAGTAAGAGCTTCTGTTGCCTCAGATTGCCAGAGTTCAAGTTAGACTAGGTTGAAAAGCTGGCATCCTGCCTCACGAGCCAACGTGGCTCTTAAGAGATGTACTGGCTTGTCTATACAATGGGTTAAGTTGTCTGTTTATAAGAAAATACTTCTTGTTAAAGTTTTCTTTAATAAGACAAATCCCCGTGGTAGTTAGGGAGTGTTGCTACCTATGAACTCATTTTCAGAATAACAAATATGATGGAGTTTTCCATTAAACGTTTTATGAACTTAGAGGACCATTCAGTAAAGATTAAGGAAATTTCCATTAAAAATTTGCTGGAGTCTTTCGACTAACAGAACAGACAGACAGAAATGCAACATCCCTTGAGTGACCACAGTTTCCTAAAACAATCTGAAGTTCTTTTTGATAAGGTGGACATCTGCTTCTCAGAAAATGTATTAAAATTCTTAGAGAAACCGTATCTCCTGCCACTTGAGCATTAAATCTGAATTGGCTGTTGATAGTGAGCTGTGACACAGAACTCATTGCCCATGAAGAATGGTAGGAAAGAGAAGAACCTATCACTGGGCACACACAGGGGGAGAAAGAAGGCATCTGCAAATGCAAGAGGAGATATGCATTTTCCAGAGTCCTTCTTTAGTGTGACAGAAAGCATGAATCATACATTTATACATGCATGGGGTTAGATTTTGAAAGCATTCTTGCTCGTGCTGCACATAGTTTTTTTAATATTTTTCTTTTACTACTGAAGTCTGTTTTCTGGCAAGTGGATGTCATAAAGAAAAGCAGTTGTTTTTTTTTTTTTTTTTTCCAAATTATTTGGCTTTTCCAAACAGTTTCAATGTGGTTACATGTAACAGCATTGTTGAGTACAGTATCTTGGTCATGGTTATTAGAATTTTTGTTTTGTACTGTACTAGTTTTAAAACGTACTATAGCTTTATTTTTTATTTCATCTTGTGAAGCATCCATTGTCATTTGACACTTGTACTTATTTGGTTAATTGCACCACTCAGTATTTTCCCTAATTAGCTCAGTGTTCAATTAAAAATACTGAAAATTCAGTGACAAGAGCATGGAGTTTACGTCCTTTCTTAACACTTTCTTCTATACTAGCTCCATTTTAAATGTGGTAGCTGTGGGGAATCCCAGGGTTTTAGTAATAATAGCCTTTGCCTAGTAGGATTCCCAATTTGGAATCTCAAATTACACAATGAGTCTGAGAGTTAAATACAATGAAAACAGGGAAAAAAATATTGAGAAAAATTATGCCTGGATCATAATAAATGGAGATGATGGCATGATACCACAGTACAGTTACTTACAAACTCAGCTTTAGTGCCAATAACAATGAATTGAGTAACAAAAGGAGAGCTTTTGGAAGACTTGAAGTTAATTTTAGAGAAAGTGGATTATAAGTGAACTCAGAATTAGTTCCTGCAACAACAAAATAATCTAGAAGTGACATTAGTGGTCAGTGTTGCAAGTTAAAACCCTGTACACGGTGTGATAGGTGTGTTGAAGAATTTTTTTCTGAGTGGGTGTGAGTTGCTGGACCAAATTTGCTGTTTGCAAAATTCTTGTAATTTAAATTTAATCAGAGAGGACTGAAGTCTGCTCACAGAGGAAATAATCAATCTCCAACTCTGTGCAATTCTGCCCTCTAATTGGGATAGTTTTTGTCATTTGAGTCTGTCTGCAGCATAAAAATATTCAATACTATGTGAATTTCCATTACTCAAATCTCAAGAATAATTGAAGTGATGGAAAGTGATGCTTGAGAGGGATTAACTTCCACCTTTTCCATCGTGGATGCTGAAGGCATCAAAGAAAGCAAGTTAAAGATAAGGAAATGAGGAGCTAAACAACGTAGTAGCCTCAGTCTGCAGATGATCTGTGGAGCTTTTTGTTAGAGGTTGCTGTGAGTGCTGGAAGTTATTGTGGGCTCAAGGCGAGGTTAGAAGAACATGTGGAAGAGAAATCTATTGAGAGTTATAAAAAACCATAACCACATCTGGCTTACAAAGTCCTCTAAGCTGAAAATAGACAGAGTTTGGAAGAGTAGTGGAGGAAAATACCATATATGTTTGTCCAGCTCTTAAACTTTAGGCATCTGCCTATTACGGCTTTTGGAAACTGGATCAGAGCTAGATTAACCTTGGATCTGGCTCAGTCAGGGAGTTCTCAGGAACGCAGTGCTGATAGTGATCCCTTCAATTACAAACAGTGGTTTAAAACCTCCTAGTTCTCTTGCCAGACTGAGGTTGTATCCACACAGCTGAGCTGATCTCTTGCAACTAGCCCCTGCGTTTTCTCTCTTTGCTGGACTAGTGGGTTTCAGTTTATATGGCTCTGGAAAAAGGAATGTGGAGAACTCCTGCCCTTACGATTCTTTGTTCGGTGAGACACTGCGAGGGGAGACCTTGGTATCTGTTCTACTATTCATGCCTTCACTACTGGATCCAGTTCTAAATTCTGACTTGCAAAATCCTCTGTTGTAAAGCACTGTAATGGATTGGAGTCAAGAACTTTATTCTCTTCCAGAAGTCACTGTGGTATTTATAGTCTTCAGCTAGAAGACCCCAGATTAACTCTCATGGGCTTGTCAAGAGGGGAAATAGTTTTTTAGCAGTGATCCAAGGAATGGGCCAAAGCTTGGGAAACACAGAATGCTATCACTATCTTCTTTAGGCTGCCCTGCACAACCTGCATCTTTAACAAAATGTTTTGTTTTATTCTGTTGTGAAATGTAAATAGGTGTTCTAGCCCAGAAGCCACAGATTAAGCTTTAGAGGAAAAAAGAGACTTGCCTGTCCTCACTGGACTTGTCCCAAGGCTCTTCTGTTTTATCACTGGGAAAGGCATTTTAGAAATGCCAACATTGAGTGAGAGAGAGGGAGCTGTATTCATTTCTGGATATTATTTATTGTTGATTTTTTTTCTTAACTGACCTGAGAAAAATGTTTGTTTAAAATATTTACCGTAAATTATATTGTTAGCATTCTATAACAAATGGTCAGTTAATAGTCATTTTGCTGGCAAAAATAAAAAGGCTGGGCCCCACACCTGTTTAGCTGTAACCAACAAACAAAACAATCTTTCAAGTAGAGTGAAAACAAACCAAATGCCCTTGAATTTTCAAAGAAAAATATAACTTTTCCATGTAGCCGTAGGACAACATAGTCTGTTTGCTGGGAAGCATACTTAGTAGCTAGCTACAAATCTCTTTGCTATGAGACTGAACGATTGTCATACATTTTGTTCTCTTTGTCTCACTTGATAGTATCTATAGTACTATTCAGAGATAGAAAATTTGTGTCTGTCACTGTACCTGTCAGAAAGGAGCAATACCCTCTGGCAGAACAGACTGCTTTATGGAGTTTTATTGCGATAATGAATGAAAGCCCAGTAGCGTGCCCTGTAACACTTCTAAACTTTGGATTTTAAAAGGAATCATTATTAACAATGAAAAACAACTAGCAGCTTGGTTTATGTACACTTTGTTAAAAGCTCCACATATTTCTAAGAAGAGATTAATCTACAGCAATTTGTCATCAGACTCTGAGTGAATGTAATATAATCCATACAAATGCGGAATGTTCTGCAGGAAATTTGTAAACATAATGCAATCATGTGTTTGCATTTGTGACTCCTGAGTAGCAAGCAGCAGCTGTATAAACTTTTACTCTTTCACAGAAGAGATGCACTGTGTGACTACAGCTGTGTATCATTAATTGCATGCGATGCTTTCCTTGGCCACCATATATGCTAATAACAGAAATGTGCACCAATTGCTGTCCCTCTGTCTCTTCTTTCTTCCTCTTCACTTTTTCTCCCTAAAGGTCTATAACATTTTATAAAAGGCCCTGGTTACCTTGCGGCATATCCTTTTTACGCACTAAGCACAAACACATTCAATAAACTGTGCAGGAAATGTTTCTCATTTACTGCTTCCAGTAAAAGAAAAACTAAAAAGCAAAGAGTACTGTATGTGTTTTCAAGGTCTTGAGATAATTTGTTTAATAAAAATTCACTTTTCTAATGTTTTACGGGCCCTGCATGTCCATGCCAACAACAGACATGATCCAAGTCTGTTGCAATCTGGGGGAAATTCCTGCTGCCTTCACTGATTCCGGCCCAGTGGCTCTTCTGGATCTCTCTATTTATACAATGCTAATTTTTTAGCCCTTTGCCAAAGAAGACACAGCACATTATCTTCCTAACAGTGTTGGAATATTGCTGGAAAGAATACATTCAGAAATTCAGATTGTTCTTTCTTTGGTTTGCTCCATCGTAAACATATGAGATTATTAGTCTTTACTGCAGTACCAGTACCTCTCATGATGTTCTACCTTCTCATTCTGCAGAAATAGGACAGCTTTCTTGGATGTGGAAGGGCTCCAGGAAGCTGATGGATCTATTAATGGGGGTCACTCAGGTCCACAGGTGAAATGTCATGAGAATTTCAGAAACTGATCTGGAATTGATAGGGAGTGACTCTATGGAGAACACACAATAGTCATGATGATACTGACGCCAATAAATTTCTTTGCAATTGATTTTAACACCACATATGTTTACTTGTCTGTTTGCATATTTGCAACATATAAGTGCTGCTTATTTTGCCTCAGTGTATTATCTCATTTATGTGGATATTTCTGTTCTAGCAAAGAATATTCATTTACAGCAATTCTATGTTTATGGTTTGTCCAGGAACTGTTCAGGATTCCTGTTCTCCACAGAGCTGAACTTGTTTCCCATTATCCTGCAGCATGTGAACGATCAGCACAGGCTACGTATTTAAGTAGCTCTAATTAAACTTATCTGTTGGTACAAGTTCCCACATTTTAATCAAACACCAAAAGATCTCTTTCAAAAACACTGTTTCTGAAAATTTCTTCTCATATTGTTCAGTTGCATAAATTCAGTTCATTCTTTCCAGCAGTTCATCTCACATTTGTTTATAACAAGCAGTCTCCAACACGTTAAGAGAAGTGTAAGTGACTTATATATTTTTGTGGTGGAACACCCAGGGTTTATTTCGTTTGATTTATTTTTTCTACTTTGTAAAAGCAAGGGACGCTGCTAGAACACATTGGTATAAGTGACTGAGCAGTGGAAAGCCTAAACTAGTTAATTGCTTAGTAAGTAAAGGCTTAGTTTGAAGCAGAATATTATGATATCCAAGTCTAAAAGTACTATAAGACCCTTACTTCCCAACAACATTGCAATTTTTCAGTCTGCCCCAGTTTTTTCTGCATTCTTAGAAACTTGCTGGGTATTCCTTTCTTGGTGAGTAAATTAACTTCCTGAACCTTCCTAACCATCTTTGTTGTTATCGTTTATTTTTTTTCTACTGAGGGGCCAGGATTCTGGATGGTGCCTTCCACATATCTCTGTATATATCATGAAAGCATCACCCTGCTCCAGACATAGATATCTAAGAGCAAATATCAAAGGAACTTTGTGTATTCACATCCTTTACTTCTCACTACTAAGTTTTACTTCCACCTTCTTTCCCTTGTCTTCCTAGAACACTTAGACCTGTGCAAGAAAAATGCTAATACTTTAATGATACTGATTCAAGAGCTATTTGTCAGGGAGAAATGAGTTTACAGTGGCAAAAAGGGGGAAGTTTACAGATTGCCAGACTTACTGTTCTGCCAGAGTCTTACTCATATTGTACGTGATGACTAATTCCGGGCCCTAAGTGCTGGTGAATGTCTATGTCCCATCTCAGAACAGAATTTCTCTCTTCTGGGAGATCTTACTTTGGACAATCACTTTCTGAAATTTCTAACCCCTTTGTTTATGAAAACGAGAGTCTTGCTGATATTTTGAGGGCAATGTAACCTTGTTGAGCTGACCCAAAAATCTTGTACGAATGCTGCTCTGTTCCAACTTTATTATGTTGGCCCATGGTGTCAGAGGTGGATGTTGTGCCGTGAGACAGATGGCAGAAAAGGACAGTCTGACATGGAAGTGTGGATGAAACAAAGATGTGTAACTAAATTCCTCTTTGAGGAAAAAATGGCACCCATTGACATTCACTGATTCTTGTTGAACTTTTATGGAGCCCAAGCAGTGGATGTAAGCACAGTGGGGCAGTGGGCGGTGTGTTTCAACAGTGGCTACAACGACAGTTCATCACCTCCACTGGTACAGACTGTTACAAGTGCAATATGCAGGCTCTTGTTCATTTCTGGCAACAATGCATAGCTAAAAACTGTGTTGAAAAATAGTGATTTGCAGCTGCAAACTTGCTCTATCAAACAATGTTATTGTGCTCTTTGTATCTTTTGTAGTTTTCATGGAAATAAATGGGAAACATTACTTTTGGAGAGGCCTATATATAGTAGTAAACTTATTGGAGGACTGCAGAATGCGTAAGGGTAGCAGATGCAGTATTCCCACTGAATACAATCTCTGTACACTGCCCAAAGAAATGAGAGAGTGGAGTGTCTTTTTATTCCCAGTGATAAAAAGATGTGTTTGAAAGAAATCACAGCTGAGCTTGATGGTTTGAGTGAGGTTTCTTGGAGAAGGCCTGGAAAGAGGAAAGCCACTGAGTGCTAAGAGATTTTCTTGTTGCTCTCTGTACAGCTTTCAGGTTGTAATACAGTTGTAGCTTAAGTTCACAAAACTAACACCAGTCCCATTCAGGAGTTAAAAATAGCCCAGAAGGAATGCACTAATAGCCAATGCACATTGAGCAAAGATACACAGTGCAAAACCTAGTCCACAGAAGAAAATAAATAGAAGACAGATCTCCCAAGACACTTTCCGGTTAGTCCAGGCTTGCCAATTCTGTTCACAGTCAGGGCCAAATAATGTTGCTTCTCCATCCTCCAAGGCTGTCTTCTCCATCTGAGAACTTTGATATACTTGAGCTTGTCTTCCTTTCTTTTTTTTTCCCTTTTTTTTTTGAATTTGTTTTCATCAAGCCTTTTTTCTGTGCTCCATATCAACAGATATTATTTTCCTTTCTATTCTTGCCAGAATTCTCACCAATTCCTTCCATAAATGTTACCTGAGCTACTTTTATTGTTCCCTCTGAACTCTCATTTCTACTGCCCATATTTGAAACCTATTTGAAAAATTCCTTCCTGCAGTCAGAACGTATTCTTCATATATATTGGAATCTTCCTGATTTCTTACCCTGTTGGGCCCCACATTTGAAACTCGCATTGCACTGAGAGTTGTTCCAGCCTTCATCTCAGCTCAGCTGTACCCTTGCTCATGCTCTTTTTCCTTTGGTTCTCTTTATTGTACTGAACCTCCTTTTACATAGTTAAACTTTTTTAAAGCTTCCCTTGTGAACCTGGTGAAGGATTCTAGATTCATTGCACATGGCCTCTCAGCTCCCCCTTTCCAGATGCTGAGCTACCTCAACTTGTCTGCACATGGTCTAGTAAATTTCTGCTGAGTAGGAATCATGCCATGTTTTGTTTGTCTCTAAAGAGCAGTGTCCTCTTTCAATATGGCCTTGTCTCTTCTCTCCAGCACCTGGTCAGTAGAAGCTATATTATCTAGCTTTCTAAGGAATTAGACTTTTGCATAAATGGGAATTTCTGGGCAGTTTGAAACCAGTAATGTAACTCCAGGAATTTCAATTTCCTCTCAAGCAGCTGATGTAAATTTTTGCAAACCCTGAGTGTTAGAAGTAATGTCAAGTGCAGAAATGATGCCTGTTTTGGGCCAAACTCGATGAGGTATGGAAGTTTGAAACTTCTCTTGCCTGTTTTCCTGGTCTTTCATCAACTCCTTCACACTCGAAACAGAGAGCTAATAGTATAATGGATGAACCAAGTCAGCAATCTCTTGGGAAGCCTGTTTCGAGAATTAGGTAAATTGGACATCCTCCACAAAGCTCTGCTGAGCAGGTCTGGAAGGCACAAGTTGTAAGTCTGTCTCAAGTGTCCTTAAGTCTAGATTCATTGCCTGTGACTCCTCAGCGCTCCCTTTCCAGATGCTAAGTCCCTTCAGCCCCTCTGTCTGTATGGTTCTAGAAATGTCCTTGTAAAGCTATATTGAGTCCAACACGCCTTGACCTCTGGCTAAACTTGAGGCTGCAGTGAGTCAAAACAGACCGAAGTTATCTTTCTGAGCAGCCTTTGCAGCAAGTGTATATCTAGGCTGCATTAAGTATTATTTAATGACAAAAACTTCTGCATTAGATGTCAAATATTTTAAAATTATTTTAAAATAATAGTGCCTTCTCTTTTTATATTCCAGAAACAATGAATGTAAGAGCGTTGAAACTTCAGCCTCTAAATATCTAAGATGTCTTTACAAAGTCCGTTCATAAAACAGGTTTGAAATGAAAAACCATATATTCCATTATGGATAAATAATGTATCCAAGTAGAGTTTTTCTGACAGACGTTTTCAGCAGATACTTTTTCATACTAGCTTCATCTTTTAATTCATACTCTCTTATTCTTTCTGCTTGAAAGATGTACAGCTTGTGGGTCAGATCTTCAGGCAAACAGCTACTAAATATGTCAACAATTTCATGTCTAACCTGCAAGCAAAGTTATTTTGGATACGTATTGTTTCTTGTTTTTATTCAAGTTCATTGAAATTACACAGATGTGGTACCTGTTTTACATGCAAATCTGACATCATTTCCTTGTGCTCACAGAAAATTTGGTTCTAGGTGAAATTTATTTATCAAAACTGTTTCTTCTAAAGGTATTATTTCTGCATTATTTTCCTTCCACAGAAAAGAAACTTATATTCTGTGTTTTCTTTTTGTTGTCCACAGACTTTAAAAAAAAAAGGAGAAAAAAAAGTATTTTGCTTGAAGCGATGGTGCCTCCAAATACCCCGATGAAGTCAGTTTTCCAGCTTAAAGCATCAGGTATGGAGAAACTGAAGCAGTTCCATAAACTGTTGAAGGCAAAAGGTATGGCTGTGAGAATCCGCTGTGTCGGTGCGCGAGAGTTCCTTCTTCTGGTTTGCAAGACAAATGCTGGGTCTGAAGGGAATCACGACATACAGCCAAACAGGAGAAAAGAGAAAGCTGTATCTGCCCCAGTTTACATGTATGAGAACTGACCATGTAAGCACCTGCTTGAGATGCCCCTCAAATGCAATGGGAAAGTTTTTATGTTTGCTTACGTTTTTCTTTAGAATACAATCTGTCTGCGTACATCTAACAACCATTTAGGCCAGCACAGATCATTAATGTTTCATACCTCTTCTCTGTCACAACGGTGGAATTGAATTTGATTGCAGTGAAGAGTAGCTCAACTATTCAGATGCACAGCTATGCTTTTTACTCTCCACTCCATGAATCTCCATGGAAGTTCTTTTGGTAATGCTGCAGTGGCTTGTTTTCCTGCATGCTCTGATAAATCTGGTTTTGGGCTCCCTGGGCCACCTTCTCTAAATTAGTCACTTGTATCAGGAGATGGTCAACATCCCATAGTTCTCTGCCTGGAAAGAGCCGAGGGACACATGACAGGGAGTCCATTGTTGCCTTACCAGCGACCACAGCATCCTCTAGGCTTAAACTTTGGTGCTAATAAGCAAGGCAGAGCAGAGCTATTGCCCTGTCTTCCTTGGCTCCTAAGAGAACGGCTTTTTAGGAAGTTGTCAGAGTTTTAGAGGAGTTGAGAACTGGAAAATATCCATGTTTATGTCGTATGTTGAATAGGAAGCCCTTACAGTGCTGAAGATATTGACAAAACACCCTTCCCCTTTGTTGTCTCTTCTCCATATTCCTGTCAATCGATAGGGCTCTTTAACAGGAAGCCGCCTACTCGCAGTCACACAGCATGCTTCTAGATGGGTTTGATGTCAGGTAATCATTGCTGTACATAGTAATAAATGATGTGTTTACATAACAGGATTCCCTTGGCCTTTGATATACCCAGACATGTCATCAAAATGGTGCTGTGACATCTTGTACAACAGAAACAATAGGAAAGTGCAGAACTATGCAAACTGAGCAAAAGCAAGCAGAAGCCAAATGTACACTGCAGTGCAATTATGTTATTTGCCCTCAGGGCAGGAATCACAGTTGAAGTGAGTTAATATCAGTACCCTTATGAAGTCCCTAGGGACTAATTCTGTGATGGACATGGCACTTATTTGAGAAATCATTGGAAATCAGTCTCATTGTACCTGTTATTGTGGATAAGGAGGCTGAATGGTAGTTCCATTTAAATTTCGGGAACAAATTGGGTTAAGTTGCTTAATGTGGTTTGCCTTCTGTGGGGCTGCCTCAAGCTGCTGATTTAATTTGCCCTTTCTTTTCCATGTGGGTTTGCTCCTCTGTCATATGATTTACCAGTTGTCCCTTAGATTTTTTTTCTTCCTTAATTGTTACAGTGGCCTTCCACTAGATGAGGAGGGCAAGTGTACAGGCTGCCCTATCCACCTGTACTGGTTGAGAGAGGTGAATTTTCATTTCTGAAACATTAGAAGATGTTACAGTCTTTTTTATTTATGCAGTTAGGACATCTATGCTGGGAACTGTGTGCTACTGTAACCAGTGTGCATTCAAGGTTAATCTTCTGTAGACATAATACTCATTTACACCGAGAATAATATTTTTGCAATATAAAGATCCTGCATCCCTCACCCACTGCTTTGCTGAGTCCCATTTCCCAGCTGAGGGCCTTTGACTTTTCCTCTGCTCAGAGGGCTCTGTTTCAGAGGTTGCCTTACTCAGATCTTGTTCTGATTGCAAGAGCCCATTGTGGTTGTCAGACAGTTGTTAGAGACCTTGTTTGACTCCTTCACCTGAAGCTTAATGGACTTAATTATGCTTTCTGTGCATTTCATAGCAGTCTTTGGGACCCTGCTTTCCTCAAGGCAATCAGCCGATGTACCAGTGTACCTTCTGATTATGTTTTACAGAACTCAAATCAATCAGATGTTCTTCTCATCATAGACGGCAGTAAGATTCGCTCCCACAACAGAGCTGTTGTCCTGTTTTGGCAGAACAATAGTAGACGCGAACTCGTGAAAGTACTGAGTTTGTGTATGCCAGGAGCAGCAGAATCAGTTGCTGAGTATTTTACAACAGTTTGATTCTTTTTTAGAGCTTATGGCCAATGATGTGGAAATCAGGATGTTGAAAGCCAGATCCCTGATCTCTGACTAAAAATTTTGGGAAAAGCAGATTAATTGTATCAACCATGGTGACCCACTGAATTGTCTGTATGATCTTCACTCTGAAATCTCTCAATTCATAACCACTTCCAAGGTTTCCCTTCTGTGCACAGACAGCAGTCAAATTTTTTTAATTATTAACCATGTGTTGTATGAACTATCTCTTTACCACTGTATCTCTAACCCATGGTGAAAGGTTGTTTTGTGTCCAGAACCTCTTTTTTGTCTAACAAGACTACACACTGAGCCTGCTGTCTGTCTCATACTTTCTTTTTTATTCACCCTGTGCTCCTACAAACCTTGGGTTTTGAAAGTACTTTTTGGCATACTGTGTAGCATGCTGCTGTGATGAAAATCAAAACTATAAAAAAAAGAAAAAGAAAAAAGAAACCAACATCTTTAAAGCCGTGCACTTCACAGAATAGAGAATCTTTCAGAGCAATTGGCTCCATGTGAATAAGCCCATAAGTTTTAATTCCTCATGTTGTGTCTAAGGTGATATCACTTAAAGTCGAGAAAAACATCTTAAATTACAGAAAACAAAACATTGTGGATCAAGCTCTTCATCCTTTTTAAGAAAAAAAAATATATTAGGAGTTGTTTTTCATATGCTTCAAAATACCTGAATGGGTGAAGTTTAGCAGTAGATTTCCTTTTGAAAGATACAACAGAAGTGCATTTGAGTTTTGTTTTAAAATATTTTCAGATGTCAGACCAATAATAATTGGATG
>CM074586.1:10800000-10850000 GCA_037305975.1 Chrysolophus pictus
TACTACCTAGAAATAGCCGATTGAGAAAAGCATATTTGTACTTTGTAAAATACCCATCTTGTATCATTTCTTTTAGAGAGCAGACATTTCCTTTTCCCTTAAGGTCTAAAGATCTGTAAGTTGACATAATTCTGCACAAATCACTGCGGTAGTGTAACTTAGACTGTCCAAATTCCCCCTGGACTGTGGCCTCTGTAACTGTGCCATCACTCACTTAACTTCACCTCATCTTTAAATAAGTTTAACCAGAAGGGACTTGTTCAACTCACCACTCTTGAGAAACGTGAATTATTTATATGATCTTCATATGTGTTCATTAAGCTCTATACAGTAAGCCTAAGTGTAACTGTTTATTCTGTTCATCCATAAGCGTCTTACTCCAAGCTTTGAACTCAGGCTAACCACAACAAAAATCTCTCTTTTTTTGCTGTTCTTTGATGGAAATCAACATCATTTTTTCATGTTGTACAATGGCAGCACTGTTGTCTCAGACTGGCACATTACCACGGGAATGCACAGAGACATTTCACGTGTTCTGCACTGTGTGTTGCCACTCTCCAGACCACCTTCCCTCTGCTTCACAAAAGTGAACGAACAGGAAGCAATGTGCTACCATGTTGTACGGCATAAATATGCCACTGCAATGGCTGCTGGGGATGTGATGGTTGCAACAGTCCCTCGTTACTGATTCTCTACTTTGCCTGAGGAGTATTAAGTGCTCTTTTTGGAGGAGTATTAAGCACTGTTGAACAAGATTTCTGTAGAATGTAAAGCACCTCTGTAAAAAAAAGGAATCAAACTAATGCACTGTTTGAAATGCAGTACTGAAATGTATTCTCCAAAAAAGACCAAGTAGTGGAAATTGCATTTTAAGTGCAATAGTGATAGTTCTATAGGTTTGCAGATGATGCTAGAGAACTCATCATTGTCTGTTCAGAGGCAACATTTCTGGTTTTTAATCATAAAACAGTTGCACTAATACTCATTTGAAATCTTTAAAATGGGTTGTGAGCAATTATTTTTCTAAAATAAACCATAAGCTTTGGTTTTCTTTAGTACATACAATATACCTCTGCTTTCCATTTGAAATTTGTCCAGAACAGCAGTGTTTATACTTGTCCCGTTAGAAGTAGTGCCAGAAGGACCTCAAATTTTTGAGTCCTGCTCCATTCTTCTTTGGTTGGTTTTCCTCAAACATAAGCTATTTTAACACCTCTGCAAGTCATGGGATCAATGGAGTCCACCAAATCAAACATTCTACCTCTTTCAGTGTGAAGTGTGCTCAGGTTAGAACTTGCTTAATTTATGAGCTGTGAGGCAGCCATGAAACTGTAAGGATATGCATGTTGTCAGAGCTGGTTTAATTTTTCAGAAATAAGAGGATTTTCTTCTTTTTGTTTTGTTTTGTTTCATTTTTTGTTTGTTTGTTTGTTTCAGAACTAAGAGCATCTTATTCTGTTTTTTGTTTAGTTTACCAGAGCTAAGAAAATATTATTTTTCTTCCCTCCTGTTTCCTCTGGATTGCTTGTACCTCTTCATATACACTGAGTTTCCTCCTTGGCAAAAAAAGCTACACATTTTCCATGCTTTTTTCTGCTTTTCTGAACTGGAACATGTTGCTGTGTGCTGCTAAGAGCACCCAGCTATGGAGGATCTGCAAAAGACAAGGTATTCATGCATTCCTTTTGGAGGTCTATTTCTGATGGTCCCTTAAAACCAATTCAGAACTCTCCGAAATTATAACAGGACAGGTTCGTATCTACTTTCAGTCAATAAGGCCTTGTTCTGTCTCAGGGATTTTACTTGTATCTTATGATGTAGTGGAGTAGAGGAGAAGCAGGCAATAGTCATTTTCATCCCTAACCATCTTTCATTCAAATGAAAGTTGTGAAGTGATTGGTTGAAAGAAAGAGATGTGAATACAGTACTGCTAAAGGAAACACCCTGCCCTGAGAAGCTGTGATTACAAGTTCCCTGAGCTCCACCTCTATTTCCCATTTTTAAATGCTTTGGGATTTGAAATGGAATCAGAAGCCAGTGTCTTTTGAATGGTGGCCTTTCTCTTTTCACAAAGCTATGGTATACTGCAGGAAGTTTAATCCAGTTGTGTCTCCTGCCTTTTCAGGCTCTGACAGTAATTAAGAGTATTACTTTTTGTATTGTTTTAGTCAACCACTGTCTCCATAGTTGATGATAAAGCAAATAGTAGGAAACAGGAACTTAATGAGATGAAACAAAGGGAATACAGGACTGGCCTGAACTGAAGAACTGCTTAAACTGAGCAAACAAACAAAAAATCCTCAATACTGTATTGAAGCAAGGCTGTGTTTCAAGATCTTTATTTTATTTATTTATTTATTTATTTATTTACTTCATAGCTCTGTTGGTTTATTTAGTTCTAGTGCTGGAAACAGCTGAGAAGATAACTCTTGTACATGAAATTTTAAATGCAGCATGGTAATTATTTGTCATTAACAGGGTGTATCTTTTAGTTTCTTGAGGGTCTTTTTAGAAATAATTGGAATGATACAGCAATTTAAGAAACATGTTGATATTTTTCTTGGTTAAGCTTTATAAACAAATGTTTTCATAGATAGTGACTGTTGGTTGGCTATACACCATTGCCAGGTCTGGGTCTAAAACATAAAATTAAAGGGGTTGCTTTAAGAATGGATACTACATTGAGATATTGAAGTTAACACTGTTTTTGCACAAATCTAAAAGTAGTGGGATTTTATTGCTTAAAAAGAAATTAGTTTCTGAAGGTACTCAACTGACAACAACAGATCAGCCTAACTCTGCTCCTCAAGACTCAGTTCTGCAGCCCACAGCTTAGAGTCAAGAGTGGGAAACCGGGAGCAATAAGGGAGCAAAAACATTCTCCTTACTTTTTGTATCTGGGTCATCTTAATTGATCCCAGCAGACTTAACCATTGCTGGGCTACCTCAATCAACCCACCTACATCGTCACCTGGAGGAACTTGCCTCTTTCCTAGCAGCTGAGGCAATACCTTTGGGGAAGAAAAGGTTTCCTCTGTTACTCCAGGGAAGATTTTTAACCTCTTCATTGCCATATACAGTGCCGGGGCAGTCACCATCAGGAACAAATGACAAACCGAGACTTGCACCTCCCGTACTACCATATGTTCTTTTATAGTCCTAGAAAGGAAGCTGTGTACTCTACAGCTGGAATAGATACTTTCAATAGCTATATATTTAATTGGTTTTCTTACTACCTCATGCATTTAGCTGAGTTCTTAATGTCTTTCTGAAAAATTTGGCCAGCAAGAGAATTAACTACAATGCCTTTAAAATACACTCAATTTTAAGCTGGTCTAAACGTATGCTAAAACAGACAAAAATCACTCTTGACCTGAGTAGTAAATGTTGAGGTTAGAAAAATGCTTTTATGGTTACTCTAGAGCTTATTATGTATTTCTAGATAGAGTAGAATACTGCAAAAAATCCTAAAGCTGTTTATTAAATATGGCATTTTTTTTCAACATTTTAGCTGAATATCTAAAATGAGGAAGCATTAAAATCTCTTTTAGAAGGATCACTGGTGTACAATTTTTACTTTCAGGTCTGGATGTGCTTTTAATGGTGTCTTGCAAGTCACGTATTGTCCACTTTCCACTATAACCAGTATTACTCTTTTTTTTTAATTTTGTTTTTACATCAATGTTTCAGGCATTTCCTGTTCTCCAGAACACACCAATACAAGCTGTCCAAGCGGCCTGTACTGTTCAAGGGAGTGTTGCCAGCAATACAGGTTTAATGCATACATATACAACATTAAGGGTGTGCATTCTTCTGCTTCCCACAGCTGCACAGCTCACGTGTGAGTCATTTACAGTCACCTAGTTAAGATGAAAAAAATCTTAATATTGTTCTTATCAGTTACGCTGATGCTAAGAACAGGCCTTGGGATTTCTCAGAGGGAGGTACCCGTGTTTGTGTTGTTTCTGCCTCCAGATAAGCTTCAACATTTTTGTGTAGATAAGCTTTAACTTCGTGGTGTTTTTGAAGTCTATGTAGTATAGTGAGCTTGGTTTTATACTACTGCAGTTCAGGCAGCAATCTTGTTGAAAGGATGAAAGGCAGAAACAATCACAGCTCTTGAGTCATCATAGCTTTTAAGCGGGATGTAGCCAGCTTCTTGCTTCACCAGGATGACACTCAGAGTCAGTAAAAGATTTGAGGAGAAATGCACAGTGGAAGCCTATCCCAAGCACAGAAAGCACTGTGAAGCTCACTGCCTGCCATACTTAGTGTATGAGTGGTTACTGAAAATGAAAACTGAAACAATTTCTTGTGTGATGCATTAACCCCCTGGAAAACAGTGAATTCTGACTGCATTAGAAAGCTGAGAACTGATTGCATATGACAAATCTCTTAAAAGTAAAATAAACAGTGGAATACAATTGGAGATTAGGTGGGGAATTCTAAAGTAAGTGAAACGAAAGCTTGTAGCTGCTAAGACTTAACAATTCAACCTCATTTCCCTGAAAAGAAAATAATGGTAAAAAAAAAAAGTATATTGGTAGCAAAAATAAAGGAACGTAGTGAGAGACGATTACCTGTGGAAACCATAAGTTTAAGACATGATCTTAGGAAATAGAAGGTTCACTTCAGACTTACTGTTCAGTAGCAGACCTGCGTTATTACATCAAGCAACTGATAGAGTTGGTTTAGTTTGTTTATGTCGTAACGAATTATGGTTGTAAAGCTGATTTACAGGGAGCACTATAGATGGTAGTCTGTTCTAGCAAATGTCATCAGAGCCTGCTTATGGTTGTTAAATCTCTATAGCTCAATGAGAAAAAAAGAGGTTAATTCAAAGCCTTTAAGGAAGCATGTTCACGATAACTGCACCCACCATAGAACGACAAACTCTTCTGGCTTGCTTGTTCTCTTCCAGTGTCCACCAATGGTATAGTTCCTTGAAGCTGTTTATACAAGTCATATCCACGCTAACATTGGGAATAGGTGCCAACCTGCAAATAGTATACAAAGACTGCTTGCCCTACTTCACTTATAAGCAGTTTGCTTAGAAAGATTCTATGTTTTATTCCAGATTTAACTTTCCAAAGGATTTTAAATTTCTCCTTTTTTAAAATATGTTTAAAATATCCTGTCTGGAAATTATCTGGTACTGCTGATATTTCATTCTACTGAGCTATTGTTTTCATTTTGACTTGTCTTTTCCTTTCTTTTGAAATAAGACTTAGACTAAATACCAAAATTCGTTCACTGCATATAATGGCTGAGTGCACTAAAATATAAAAACCTTGATTTAAGTATTTTTGTATTCAAAGATCATAGGCAAGTGTTCATTTGAAGGTTCAGTGGCATTTTGAAATGAGAACATCATATATAAAGATGTCAGAGATGGAGCCTCCCACAGTGAGGTTGAAAGCAAAAGAAGAACAGAATGAATAGAAGAGTTTCTAGGTTCCAAGGAATTTTAACATCTCATTACTTTAGATTACTCCACATATAATTTTCAAATATTTTGTATTATAGACTTTGAATGTATTGGTTAAAATTACTTCATGCCTGACATCAATTTAGTCTTATTCATTATCTCCCTTAAATAAAACCTTAAAAATAGCTGGTTTCAGTAAGTGAGCAATTTTCTGATAGATGTAAATTCCTCAACATTTCCAGAGAGATCTTGCTGTAAATGACAACAGAAAGACTAGGATAGCCATCCCTCAGCCTTCCTTCAGCAATCTCAATATACGGATTTAAGTTACTTTATCAAATGACAATGATTATGATATTATTATTTGGTATAGTCAGTGCTTTGATTGGTTTTCCTATGTCTTTGGTGATCTAATACAGTTATATCACACAGTGTGGTCACCTGAAGTGGTAGTAGATTTTGAGTACAGGTGGACAGATCTCTGTATTTGCTCTAGCTGAGCCACTCCAGTAATGAAATTGAGGTCACCAGTGACATTGGCACTCACATCTCTTCTTAAATCTGTGCCAGTCTCCATCCCTTATTTTTGTGGCACAGCTCTAATCTGGCAGTAAACAAGTGAGATGTCAAAAGAATATCTTATGCATTTTCTTTCTTATCTCAAGTTTTTAAAACATCACATTAGAATATATACCACAGGCTTTGTACTCTCCTCAGTGATTCAAGATGAAAATATTTGTGTTCTTTAAAAATTAGAATGTAGCTTCCAAGTCTTCTAGAAATCTAAATGAAGAAAATGTGTTCTGAAATCTAACATCACAGAACCAGTTTTCATATAGTCACATATCCACAACACCTATTGAAAATACCAGATGTATAAACATATGTATTTATTTAAGACAAACACATCTGTCATTTACTATGAAACACTTTTTGCATTTGAAAGAGCTTATAAAATAATTAATTTAACTCACATCTGCATCCCTTCTGACATTGGAATTAAATATTTCAGTTGTTCTTATTTAGGGTTGTTTCCTATTGCTTGAAAGAAACATTGTGTTCTGGATACACCAAAACACCACTCCATGTCCATTGCAAGGGACGGACTGATGCTGAATGCAGAAGCAAAAAGGAGGAAGAAGGAAGGACACCACAGAGGACAAAACTACCTTCCTCTTTCTTTCGTGTCTGCTGGGAAAGAATGAGATGATATCCTGGGAAAGATATCAGACAGATTTTACTCCTGTTAATATGATAAAGCACTGGAAGAAGCTCCTTAGGAATTATTTACGTCATCTTGTCCCAAGGAGACTTTAAGAACAGGTTCAATAGTGTCTGTCTTAGTGAGTAATAGAGGTGCTATTCTCCCACAGTGCAGATGGTTGGATAGGGAGGAGGTTGTTAGAAATAAAGGTCCTTTTGACACAGTGAGAAGTGTGTGGTGATAGATGAGACATTTTGAGAGTTGATATTAATCAATCAGTGCACAAATATTTGGGAAGCCTTGCTCTGGAAGGTCTCTTCAACTCACCATTTTTGCCTGGTATCGATACCTGCCTAGGCTGCATGACAGCCCACCAACATGCCAGGCCTGAGCATGCTCATCAGTGAATGCAGAGATGGGAGAGATGGGAATGTGAAGAAAATAGCTGAGGGAAGAGAAGGAATGAACTGTTTAAAAAGAAACTCACTGGAACAGTCTGATAGCAAAGGGAAAAAAAAAAATCAGATGCAAAGGAAAAAGAAATACAATCCAAAAAAGTGAGAGTGGATTGAAATTGCTTGTGAGCATTTAAGTCTCAGAGAGTCCCATGAAAAGCCATGCCTTGGCACCTGAGAGCTGAGATAGTGGCTCACAGCAGCACCTACCTAAGGTAAGAATGCAACCTCTCCAAAGCAGTAATGTTACAAAACCTTCTCCCATCTTATATGGCACTTTATTCCTCATCCTCTTCTACCAGCTTCTGAGCAGTCCTGCTTGCTTATTATAGGCAGAGTTGCCAGTTCTTACAATTTAATCATTAACTTTGAGGTACTTGGTATTTTATTTAAAGCCTCAGCTCTTGCAAATGCAAAATGATTTTTTGTTTAAATTAGAACAAAACTTTCTGGTTCTCATGATTGTGTAGGAAATCTTGAAAGTGTGATCCCAAAAATATACCTCAAGATGTAATCCCTCAACATTCGGAAGTCATCATGAGAGCATAAAGAACCCAAGCGTGCTGAGAATTTCTGTTTCTTATTTCCCATATTTTGTTCTTTTTTTTTTTCCCTAGTTTTGCAATTATTGTGCTAATGTTCAGGATTTTGTAAAGTCCAGCTGATGATCTGTCAAATTTTGGCATGGTGTATGTATAGAATAAAGGTTTTAATGAAATTCTGATTACAGCTTCCTGTTAGGAATTTCACACACACACAAAAAATGTATTTGACATTTGAAAATCTTTGGCTGATTTCAGAAATGGAAAACACACAGATTTGTGCAGGAGTGTGAAAATGAGTAACAGAATCTTCAGCCTCAATTGTGCTTTTATACTGGTTCTGACAATAATTCTTTTTATTCTCTTTTTCTGCTCAAACTTACCTTTGCCAGCAGGCACAAGACTGAAAACGACTCCTGTTTCGGAGAGGGCAGGAACACAACGTGGGTTTTCAGATTTCCTTTAAGTGGGTTCTTTCCTGGCCCTTTTCCTTCTGAAGATAACTGTGAAAATCTTTTCTAAAACCAATCAAGAAGGTTGAAAGCTTGCCTCCGATTTTTCTCCCCTACAGCTTATTCAGAATTATACAGCAGCCTCCCAGGATTGGGCTTTGGGGTCTGCAAGCTGCTCAAATCGAAGGCCAAATCCTCAGAGGTTCCAAGCAGCCTCAGCTTCAGATTTGGCTCCTTGTTAGCAGTGGCTCCCAGCAATGTCTGGAGCTCCTACAGGGATCAGGACTTAGTGGCTTTTTGCAGCTCCCAACAGGCATTTGTTTGGGGCTGATGAATTTTTATACTGAAGTTTCTATTGCAGTAGGATGCTTTCAGCAGACTGCCTGGTCTGCAAGAGCTGGGATCCTTTATGTGTTGCTGAAATCCTTTACGTGCAGCCAGATGTTGCGAAGAATCAGGGTCTTATGCAGCTAGTTAGAGCAGCCTGATTCTGTTCTCCATCTCAGTGTTGCTCTTGATTCTCTTGCTTGGGAAGGGAAAGTTTCTGGGAACCCTTGGCCTGAAACGTTTCCCAGTTTCAAGCCCCCTCCCAGCAGTGAGTGTGGCCGACTTGGAGTGGTCGGCTGCCAGATCCCCGGATCCAGCACCCCTCCTCCCCCATGCTGTCCTTGTCACAATCACCTCTCGAAATGCTTTATTCATTACATTTTCATTGTCTTGAATTTATGCACTGCAGAAAGTGGGCTCCTAACATTATGAATGTTGCTTTCTGTCTGCTTGGCGTGTCATTTTGCTGCCACAGACAGAAATTTCCCTCAGACATTTTCTGCTGGAAACTGCATTCCAGTTGCTGTTTTCTGTTCCAGGCCATAGAAATATTCACTATTTCATATTCCTGCATATATTGAGTTCTATAGATGATTGCTAAAGCGAAAGAAAATACGCTGTGACACAAAGAGCCACGATAAAGCTGTGATGTCAAATTCTGATCGCAGAGTGGTAAGAACTGGTGGTACCTGGTGAGATCAATCATCATCCAATGTATGTAAGGGGGGTTGGTGAAGCAACATGCTACTTGCTACATAGAACTTCCATAAGCTAACCTACATATAGCTTGTGTGGGTGTAGGCCCCACCAGTAACTGCAATTCCAGTGTAATTAAAACCAAATTTCCTAAGAAAGGCTCTTTCTGAAAAATTATATCCTACTAATGCAAAATCAAAAGCGTTCTGAATACTAATATAAATATACTATACATTAGCTCTACATAAAGATTTTGATGAACATAGCGCGAAGTTTTCTGAGCTGTGTCATTACCTGTTTTACAGATGAGAGCGCAAAGCTGAAGCGAGCGGCCCATGCTGGTGCTGCAGGTAAGTGGTGCACAGCTCACTCTGGACTGCAGGCAGAAATCTTGGCTCCCTTGTGCTTACCTTAGAAGTCTTCAAACAGTAAAATGAAAGAGAAGGGGACATGAGAGGAAATGAAACCATATAAAGATAACTAGTCAGACATCTCTTCCTTCTCAAAATCACAAAATAAAAGTTTCATTCAATCTCAGCAAACCCAGATGTCACCAATTAAGAGCAGAAGCAGGAACAGGCATTTCATGCCTTTTGTTGTTGTTTTTTTTTAATATAGTTTTTCTATTGAAGCCATACACGTACATGTTGCACAGATCAGATTAATATTGCACGTTTCCAACTTTTAGTCTTTCTTTTGTGAAAACAACCTGTTCTGTGTTTGCTAAACAAAAGCTTAAATACAAATAGAAATCAGACTATCAAACAACAACTCTCCAAGGCTAAGAAACTGAACAAACCAGCAAGTCCTATCCCATATCACCATTTCCATTAATAGTACCGTACACAAAGAAATAAGCAAGCTCAGAAGAATTTCCACTCTTTTCCAACGATTCTTGACACTCTAGTATTTTACTCTTTTCAAAATACCAGGAGAGAATTAGGAAAGTTTTTGTGTAAAATGTTCATATGCTCATTTCATTTACCTTCTTGCAAATCTGAGTGCTGTGCTGCGTAAGTTAGAAAAGTGAAGTATGTGGGGATTTTCAGCTGTCCACCTTTGTCTGAGCAGAGCCAGGCTTGAATGCTAAAAGCAACTTAAAATGTCACAGTGTTGACTACAGCATTGCATAATTTGTAGGGTTGGGATGCTTGATGTAGATATGTAGGCTGCAGTAGGCACATGGGAAGGGAAGATGCTCTGTGGTATCACAGAACCCCTGGGTACGTGGAATCACCTGGGGCAGCCTGAGCTGAGTCAGCAGGGCTCTGAGGGACAGGTGGCAACGTGCAGCATTCCAAAGGAAAGTGAATGTGGTTCATGTATGTTTTTTCTGTTAAATTTGTCCCAACTCATAGCAGAACCATGAGGCTTTGAGTTGGGGAGAGTCAGTCCTTTCCACAGCAACATGTTGAAACTGTTGGTTCAAGCTGTTGGATCTAGTTTGTTGTGAAACTTAGGCTTCAAAACTCTGGTTATCTTACGGCAGCATAGATCCTATTGAGCTCCATGAGAGTAAATCACGTAAATCTGGTCTTGGAGTGAGGAGGAGAGTTTCTGGCATCCAAATGTAATGAAACAGACACACCACATGTATGCACTGGCATTACACTTCCATTCATAGATTCGACCCCTGGTTTTATGGAAATGTTCATTCAGGTTCATCCCTCCTTAAAAGTAAATAAAACCCGGGACCGATTATAGTTTTGCATCAAAGTCATGTGAAACTCATGAGTTTGTCACGAGTCAGAGGAAACGTGGGAGTTTCTTGTTGAGATTTTCAGTTCACTTGAACTTGAAACTCAGATTGGAACTTGGGGGAGGAGTGAGTGAACACACACAAATCCAGAAGAAAGAATACATTCAAACAAAACCTCATGAAACGCAGCTCCCAGTGGCTTTGCAAGGAATCCTCACTCAAAAAATGAAAACAAGTCCAAGCACATTCCTCTCTCCTGAAAGCCTGACTTAATGCTACTGGAAATCTCTCTTTCCACTATGGGCAATGTCATTTGTTAGAAAAGGAAAATGTAGGATATTTTGCTCAACAAATGCCCCTCTAACAGCCGTGAAAACAGAGGGAAAACTATGTTTTAATTAATTTATAAACAAAAGATTATTTCCTGCATTGCCAGCAAAAATCCTGTTTGCTGACAAGGTTCTGGCTTCAAACTTTATCAGCAACTGGCAGGATGAGTCCTTTTATGTAAATGAACTCATTATTATTAATTTCTGCTGGTGCTGAACGATTTATGAACTGCTTTTCGAATATGGAAAAGTGGTCCATGAATCAGAGGGGAAAAAATGTTCAAAAAGTCCTGGGTCGATAAATAACAGTACTCATTCATGAATCCCTCCCGTGGTGTCTTTTATCTTCAGCAAGGAGGAGATCAAAATGATAAAATAGTAATGTGCCAACAAAAAAGGACTGAGTGGGCAGAGACTTGTAACATTGTCCTCTCCAGGCCCTAATGGGTAGGGGTGGGAGGCAGTACTGTCCTTCCCGACAGGCAGCTACATGTTATGACTCTCCTATGGTAGAAATGTACTCTGAGCACAGTAGGGTCTTTTGGACACTGTTGTGTATGCAACTGAATTTACATTGCGCCTTTTTTTCATGTATTTTCATCTGTATTTGAAGGAATCGGACTGAAATATCAAATACTGCAAGTTCCAGGAGGGGACTGTGGCCACAGAAGTGTTGTTTTCTCCCTTAGGAAATTCTCCGATGCGCAAGTGGTCCCAAAGAACAGACTCAAATTTATCACCAATGTAATTTCATTAAAATTACAGAATCTGTGCCCACTATTATTATTCCAGGACTCAATATTAGGGCAAGTCTATAAAAGTGAAGTAGTGAGAGCGATAAAAATCTGGTCTCCAATTAGTTTTCCTTTCTACAGTTTTGATGTAAGAAGAAACTACAGCTGCTCGTTGTGACTATTTGCTCTTAAATAGCATTGTTCATCCAAAAGATCTTCCAAGTCTGAGTCAGTTAAAGCTCACAACATCCTGTGAGGTATGAAGAATTGTAATAGCACTGGAGGAAAATGAAGCTAGGATAAATTTACATGCAAAGGTCCTGAAAAGAATTTGGCAGACTCGGTAGTCAGCGTTGAAGAATTGATGACTATTCCTCCTGCCACCAATAGCAGAAGTATCTTCCAGCAGATGAAAAAATAAAATGATGGAAGAGTAGCTGTTTCTTAAACATATGCATAGTTCATATTAATGTGTTGTCAATTTTCTTTATTTTGTATTGCCACAGGATGAAATCTTACGCTTCTGTGCCTAGCAATGAAGTTTTAATCACCTCAATATACATCGTTCCACAATATATATTTTTCTGTCTACCAAAGACATAATGGCTCCTCCTTTTATGGGAAACCAGGATTTAATCCAGTAAGTCTGTAAGAATCAATATTCTTGTGAAATGACACCATGTTGAAGTTATTTTATGTTATGTTGATGGTTAGCTAATTTTGTAATGGAGACGTTTCTTCTAGAAGCAGACATAGTATAATTTAGTGGTAAAAACGTCAATCACAAGGGGTTGAACACTTATGTCAGGGCAGGAAAAGGGCAGATTTATTGATGGAAATGTATCTATATACTCCTTGCAGCACTTTGACCTGAAATATCCATTTTGGTTATAATTTTGTTTTGTGAAAATGACATCAACTGTAATCACTAATGTAAAAATGACACTGGAATGCTTTGTTCCACAGGCCTGATTTAAAAGTCTTGCTGCTGTTTGTTATGGTAACGGCTTTTCAATAGCAAGCAAATTAAGGCACTCATTTAACTGCTCCTTTTTTGTGTTTGTAGGATTTTGTAATAGATGACAACCTCAGAAGAAAAAAAAAAAAAAGCAGTGTTCTTTTTTTCTACTATTTAAGATTGTTTAAACAATAAATATATAGCATGTTTCATAATGACATTGAAGTAACCAAGAGAAGGAGGCACGGTGCTCTGGATAATGCTATATGCGGATGTATTCCTGTGTGGCTTTTCTTCCCAGTGCCAGTTAACCACCCACCCAAAGCCATAAAAAACAGCAATAGGAATGGGTAGGAGAGGATGGAGTAATGTAAGTACAGAGGTTGAAAAAAAATAAGTAACAAGGAAGGAGACAAAGAAATAAAACAGTCCAAAGCACAGGGAGCATAGGAATATCTCACTTGAGACCTCAACAAAAATACAAAATCCTCATCGATTCAGTGATTCAATGAACTTTCATAGTATTACTCCAGATTTACAATGATGTAACTAAAAACAGAATGTGGTCTACCCTCACCTTAAATAATAGGAAAAAGTGCATTAGGAACAATATGAATTTTATAGAGGATCTGCACTGTGATGTGAAGTACTGGTTAGTCTCTGTTTTCTTCTGCACTATTATTGCCTATCACGACTGCCTGATTACTAAAGGCTTAATTGGTCTCCAGGCTAGTATCTGAAGTTTTCATTTTAGTGTAAGGTGAATCTTGAATACTTGAAAGTTTAATTTAGTATAAAAAAACTGATGTTTTACCAGCTAGCAGGTGATCAGACTTTCCTATTTTCTTCTTTTTTGTTTATACCCTTTGCGTGATAGCACATAAAGCCAACCCCTCACTTTCCACCAACAATAGATGTACATTACTTGCAACATAAATCTTAACTCTTGTGTGTTTTTCAGGCAAATAAATGACAGAATCAGAGTCCATCCAGTGTCCTGCTCCATGATGAGTCACAATGATTTTCTCTCCTAAATATAGAAACCATTTAGAGTCCAAGTAGATTACAACTTTCCAGAAGTTAAAAATGGGAATATGGCCTATATTTTAAGGACATGATTTACAAAAATGTTCCTTTTGAGTGATAGTAAAAGCGTTCTATAAACTTGATTCACTGAAAACAGTCCTCAGATAGCTGAAAGCTGCTCACTGGGAACATAGGGCACTGCTCACCTTGTGATAGTATGGTAGCTCAATATGGCACTTGTACAATGGTGCATTGTTTGCACACTATCAAGCACAGCTGAACAGCTTGTCCAGAGGTTGCCCATCATACGTCTTGATGCGAATGGGAATAAGTAGCTCTGGAAGAAGCCACTCCTCCCAAAAGTTATGAGCGTTCATGACTGTAGTCATGGGCATGGCTTTACAAACTGGAGAAGAAGAATCAAAATACTGAGTACTGAGACTGAAATTTAGCTCACTTTCACATTTTGCCAGTCAGATCATGCATAGTTAGTGCATTCCTCAGAGAAATGCTGACTGGCAGCAATATTAGAAGAAAATCATTCTTAAAACAAGAAAAGTGAAGCTATTGGGGTTTTGCTCTATACATATATATATATATTTAAAGTAGAATTTTGTTGTTTTTTCCTAAACCTAGACATTTCTGTTCTGCCCATTTGCATAGGTAATGTCTCTATTGTATTTATTCACACTGCTCATAAAAAAGCACATCACAAAAGTGCCTGGAAAATAAAACTCCAATGAGAAGGGACCCATCAAGTTTAAATGGAGGTTTATATTGCAGCATTATGAGACAGAGGCTTGTACATTTGCAGGTCCCATGGCAGAAAGTGAAACTCTGAACAATTAAAGCAGCACAGACATCCTACCCTAAAGGACTTTAAGTATTTAAAAAAACAGCCATGACCTCTCTTTACTGGGCCTATTTTCTATTTAATTTGCTGTCTTTATTAGCCAACAAAATTTTGGCTAAGTCTTAGTCAAAGTGATGAATATACAAGTATTTTGATCTACAGATTCAAAGTATTCTTTACTTTATCATTTGTTATCAAGGTCAGAGCTCTGGCAGTAATTTAGATATCAATTTATATATTTTTAATATATAAATCACTTTGCAGTAGCCCATGTACTGTCCTTGCTATTTTCGTTCAGGATGAGGTTGGAGTGGTCAGGCTCTCAGAAAGTTACTCCTACATGTATGTATAAGCAGCTCCATACTGTTCAGTTTCCTGTATGTAGTTGCCACAATGGCACACAAAAATGGTGCATATATGTATGGCAAACAAAAAATGAGTTGTTTCCGTTGATTTGTTTATTGAAACATGATCTTGGCAGAGTAGCAGTACAGTAATTAATATTACGGGGAAAAAAAGCCCTAAAACCTTTGAAGAGGAGTCTGTCACCTGTTAGTCTCTCTTTGCCATATACTTTTCTAACACACAAAATGTTTTCTGCTCTGCCAGATATAAACTGTTTCAGAATCATTCTCCTTTTCAAGTACAGGGAATCTCTTTCCTGCCAGAAGGGTCTTACAAAACAAAAGCTGTGTGACCACAGTATCAGCTCTATCACTTTGAGTTCTAGGCATGCGTCTTTCTCAGTACGGTATCTTTCTACATCTCTCTCTCTATATTTGTGTGTAATTGGACAAACCTTCTGATTCTTGTACCACGTATCTGCAGCTCAGTCTTCCTACTAGCACAGCTCAATCACTCCAGCAAACCGCAGCAGTGAGCCTCAGTTACTTCGGCCTCAGCAGATGGGTACCTTGCCTGTTCACTGACACTGCTGCAAGGGTGCATTTCTAAATTTAATGTTGTACCATCTTCCTTCCTAATGTTGCACCTTTTGTTGTCTCCTTCCCTCTCCCTGCAGCTAAAAGCATCTTACAGATGTTTTAAGGCCCATCACAGGCTCTCCCCATCCTATCTGCTGCTGTCACATCCACTGTTACTGACAGATCCACGTGCATCCTCCATTCACTCTGGATCTCAACATTCATTTCTTAAATTTTGAACCATGCTGTTTTCTTCTCTGCATCCACTGCTATAAAAATCAGCCAAGCTACTACAATTGCCCTTCTTCACATCCTCCCTTAAAACTCTCCTCTGCTGTGACACCTTAAAAAAATGATGGTGGTTAAGCAGCTGATGTGCTGTGACTGCATAGTGATCATAATTATCTCCAGTTACCTTGTCATTTCTGCCCCTCTCCCCATCTGTTTGCTGTCTCTTGTCTTTTGCTTAGATTAAAGACTCTTTGGGGTAGGGGCCATGCCTTTATTTCCTAGGTATTTGGATGCCATCCCACAAAAGAATCTTGGGTCTGAGGCACTGCTGCAGTACACATAAATAAGAATTATTGTTTCTGAAGCAAAATCTACTTTTTTTTTTTCCTATGCATAAATTATAGCCACATCCTGTAATCCATTTTTCAGGCTAAACAATTGACTTCAGTGGGAGTTGAGCCAGGGCAGAAGTTGGCCTATAGTCTTTATTCAAAACAAGCAACATAACACGTTGTTAATCACCTTAAATAGAATCGATCACGTTCAGTGATGCCATCCTACCTGCAGATAAATTAACTACCTTTCCAGAAACCTTATGACTTCTCTTGTCTACACTAGGCCAGGCTGCTTTTTAGAAACCACTGCTCTGCCAGGGATAACAGGATTGCAGTGGCTCTCTGGCCGTGTTGATCATTTGGAGGTTGGCAGAAGGGTGGTGAATAGCCAGTTGCATGCTGCCCTGCGCAAGCCTAGGAGGCCTCAAGGCACTGAGGCCTCCTGTTCTGAGCTTTTATCTCTCGATAGAGTAAGTTAGAGCTTCTGGAGGCTACAGTTTTGAATTTATTCAGAATTTTGTTACTGACCTCCAACATAGCTTTATGTGTAGTGCAGCCGTATTCCTAAGCTGCTCACTCAAATTCACCAAAGTCTCGGGGAAGCAATGGGTTTGGCCAAGAATGCAGCTCAGGAAGAATCTCAAGCTATTGGAGATGTCTGTATCCTGGCTGGTGGTGGGAGAGGTGCTCATGCTCATAGAGGCCACTGTCTCCTCCACAGTTCCTTGAGGAATGACAGCTGTGTGCTTCCTTCCTGTAACTTGGAAGAGCTGCAAAGAAAAGGAAAGCCAAAACAAACAAACAAACAAAAAGCCCAACCATGCGAAATGTGAAGAGTAAAATCTGCCAGATCCGAGGAGCCATTGTACAGCTGGAGGTGAGCCATAAATCCGTGAAAGTTCCCTGTTCATACAAAGACCTGGTTGGAATTGCTGCACCCCTCCCACCCCTTCCTTCCCCAGGTGAAATTTGTCCTGCAATGTGAGGCAGACCAGAAAAAAAGCACACACACTTTTCCTGGAGTTATGATGCTTTATAGACTTTCTGATGTAAGTATTTTTTTCTCCTCTTCTCCCACAAAGTGTCCGGCTTCCTAACTTGTTGCTGTGTGAGGCAGGTCCCCAACGTGCTCAGTAAATCCCGTCTGTGTCTGCTTACTTTCTACACAAATAATTATTATTTTAGCTGAGGGTTAATCTCAATAAACATTTACAGCTCAGGTTGCTTTCTACTTTTGCCAGTGTTTATGTCATTAGGTGCTGGTCTGTAAATGAGCCGTGCAGGTAGGGCTGAATGTTAAACATCCAGGTCTGTGTCGTACAGAGAAAAACACAGGGAGAATAAGAATCTTTTTGCTTTAGCCTGCATGACAGCTATCAACTTTCAAGCACAAGGAAGAAACCTCCTGAAGCATTTTCTGTTTGCCATCATCAGAACCAAAGTGCTGAATTAGAAGCACAGGTGATCCTGGTCTTACTGTTCCACTAGAATAAGCAAATATGTATGATATATATGGTATGATATGTAATGAAGCAGAAGTAAATTGCACGTTCCTTCCTAGCCTTTTTCAAAAAGACATAGCATGTTTATTTAGAGAAAATCTTTTTTTCCTCAAGAGACATTAGAAATGTATAACTTTACGTCAAAGTCTTCGTTTATTGTGCCTCTCTTCCCATATGTTTTGGGTCCTCAGTTCTTTCAGTGTTATTAGGAAAAAAAAGTATCTAAATATTTTGAGTGGAATATTGTAGTATATCTGAAAATTGCCCGTGCTTTCCTATCTGAGAAATGTCTGCAGCGTGGAGCAGATAAAGCAAAACTTCACATTTATTTTAGATAATTGAGTGCCTAATTTTACAAAAGTGATGTGAGAGAGAAACACCAAATAGGATCCAGCATTGTGACTAAAAAACAATAGTATTATTCTAATTAAAATCTATATAAAAATGTGTTATCTTGTGGTACCCAAATCTCTGACAGGCTTGTATTGCTCAAATAATCAGAAGATTTGCAGACTAAAGATTCAGTAAAAGTTTCATAGATAAGGAAGATCCCCAATGAATTCTTATTGTTTTTTAATACTATGCCTCTTCTATGACAATGATGGCTTTCGGGGACTCTTGCTCACTTATGGGACATGTGGGTCATTTGAAAGCTTGAATATTCATTATGAGATGAGCTGGAACTGGATGTGCAATATGTTTGGTTGAAAACTAAATTTTATGTAAATTCTACAATGATGTTTTCTGGCTCAGTTAGAATCCATTCTACTGTTTATCTTTCTACTAATAATGCTCTCTTGGGCTTCTTTTTAAGCCTCTCTGTACACTTTTTTTTTTTTTTTTTCTCTTAAAATGAAAGATGAAGATCCAGAGAAAGCAATTTTTAAAGATAGAAATAGAAAAACAAGGTAAAAGGAATTAGCAATGCAATCTCTGCATATATTATGTGGAAATCATCTGCAAAATTGCATCTTGGAGTTTTATTCCTAGGACATTAACCATTTCGTGTTAGAATGGCATTGCTGCTCTGCTTCCCTATATTTTAAAAACTGTTGGAACTGCTTTTGCTTTCTATTCCTGGATGTTTTTTGTCACGTTTATTAAAATATTCCTTTTCCAGAGTGGTAAATCCAGTTCTCTGGAAGAGATAAAATCTGTGGCATAGCTCTGAAATGAGAATTAACCTTGATTACTACAGTAATTTACTAATCAAAACTGGAGACCTGCTAATCAAGCCTGAATTACCAGCTGCTTGATTTTTATAGTGACATAACCAAAACTGAACATTTGGTAAACAAAAGCCTTATTTATGAGAGGGGAAAACTGGCATATGGCCATATTTATCTTAATATATTTATCAGTATATTGTATGTTTTCCTATCTGCCAGAATGGGGATCTCCCTCCTTACTGAGCTCATTCTCCTGACCCCACCAAGATGAGCACTGAAATTCAGGTTACCCCAGATGGGGTCAGAGCAGGGAACCCCACGTTTCAGGAGAAGTTTGTGAGCTACCTGTTGGTTTTGGCTCCAGGGAGGAGGCTGTTATATTGCAACTGCCCTGTGCTGAAGAGTTGGTTAAAAAGCACCTCGGAATAAAGCTCAGAACAGAATGGAGAGCTGCCAGGAAGCAGACAGCTGCAGGAGGAAATGGCAGAGAGCATGGATGTGCCAAGGCTGAGGGCAGCAGCCAGCCCAGGACGGGCAGCTGGACATGAGGACATGGGGACACGGTGACAGAGTCACTGAAGGCCCTGGGAGGGAGCAGTGGTGTGAGTGCATCACCTATATGTTGTGCCAGTTGTTACAGCCTGCCTGATACACCTGGGATTTTTAAAGTATTTAGTTTCCGTAAGTACAACTCATTTCATGGTCTTAATCATTTATTTTTTCTGATTTCTCTTCATTTTTTTCACCTCCCAGATGGCATTCTGTATCCACTGACACAGAAGATAATTTCCCAGTATTTTCTTTAATGAACGACCTATTGTGAACAAGCAAGAAAAACCCATACTGCACAATTCTTCCACAGATAAACTGGTAATTAATATAAATGGAAGGAAGATGCAAAATGGGAATACTTTTTGTTGCTTGCACTATGCATGGTATTTCATGCATGGTGGCTTGTGCATTAAAAAAGTGCTGTGCAAATGATACTGTCTTGGGTTATCGTGCTGTTAACAAAGTTATGGAACAGAAACACAAAAATATTTTTTTCAGGATAATGTTTACAGCAGAAAATCCTCAGTTAGTTAGGTTCCCTTCTACCCTCTGGATGTTACTACCTAATCTCTCATTCTTTCAATTTTTAGCATAGAAAATACATGCTCAAGCTACTGCTGCTTCCATTTTTTTCACTAACTTTACAAGCCTGAAACACTGTTTTCCCTTTAAGTATTGAGTATACTTGTGACTAATAGTAATGAAGCAGCATAGGATTGAATTTTAAACACGTTGTCTGGTTTACAGTATATTTAGACTTTGACAAACGTGTGCGTACTGGCTGTATAGACCTGACCCTGTGAGCTGCAGGGCCTTGCAGCCCCCCAGCAGCAAGCACAGCCTGGCCACGGGATGAAGCAATGAGAGCAGCCCACTCAGCGGCTTCAATCAACTGACGTTTCTTCTGAGTGGTTTTAAATATCTGGAAAATATGAGCAACTGTAAGCTAAAACAGAGCACTGTTCCTAATATTGTGTTCTCTTGGCAGGAGGGATATCCAGATTTCAGGGACGGATCCTGGAAGAACACTCAGGCGGCAATGACCTCTGACATTTGGAAGGCCAAATAACAGTGGAATAAGTGGCTTAGAGTTAAGCAAGAGAGAATGTTCCACCCCACACTGGCACGGTGCTCTGCTTCGCTCCATTTCACATTTCTGCTTCTCCATGAAGTCATGTCCCTAAATCCAGAAAGCTTCCATCAGAAATGCTCAGTATTGCATGTTTAGTGTAGCACTTACACCCTGTCAAGACTTCCAAAGCACAACAAATTAATCTGAAAATTCGGATCGCTTCCGACAGCACTGTTGCAGGGATATAACAGGAGCTTTGCAGGGAGAAGGTGGGATGAAGGCACTGAGAAGGGACTGTTGCCGAGAAGGAATGATTGCCATGGAGGAAAACCAGAAAAAGGACAAAAAACAGCAACAAAATGTGTAGCAAAGAAGGTGGAATGAGGAAACAAGTGGTGAAGTGACACCATGATGCTCAATAGGCTCAAAAGCAAGGAAAAGTTATGAAAGCATTAATTTATTCATTTTTGGCCAAATGAAAACAAAACAAAAAACCAAACCAAACCAAAACAAAAAACTAGTACATAAAAAGAGACAGAAAATAGAGCAGAAATTAGAACATGAAGAAAATGGGCAGCAGAGGAAGAGGAAATGAAGAGTGGTGAAACAAGTGTTGGAAGTAAAGGAGTGGGGGGTGAAGAAGCAACACAAGGAGATCTGATGCACGGGGCTTTTAGGTAAGTGAGTTTTATTTGTGTATGTCATTTCCTACTTTTTATTGCATTTCTCTGGCAACCATCCCACAGTTCCATAACCTATGGGTGGGTGGGAGGAGGTGGCTGAGAGGGCAAAATGGTAGTTTTTGGCAGAATATTGACGTGACTTGAGTCAGGTCGTTACTTGTGGTTGTCATTAGACAAATAGTGAAACTGGGTTAATGGGACAGGTGAACGAATCCTACGGGATGGAGGAGGCTCAGCTTTCAAAACCTGAGTCATGCGGGGAGAGGCCCAAATGATTCAGTGCAGTGAAAGCGATGACGAGCGGTGGTTCCGGCACCGCAGGGCCGTACTTGGAACACAGTTCTCAACTGTTAGCACAGAGTGAGATCCTGGAACACAGCCATGTGGCAAAGCATGAACTCTGAATCTCCATCTTTTCTGGGTACCTCAGTTTCTTTTTGCCCTCTGTATGGCTCTTTACGTTGTTTTATTTTTATTTTTTTTCTTTTTTTTTTTTCTTAATATACTTGTGTTTAATTTATCGTGGAAAAATCTCTAAAACATAAGATGTAAAATAAAATGAGTTAAGATTTGTGAAGACTTCAGTACATTACAATAGCTGCCATCCTGAGTCAGGGAAACTATCCACACAGACCAGTGACTTCTGGGAGTGAGCAGGAAATAATGCCTAGGGAAAAAGAGTATCAGCTCTTATGTATTGCTAGCATAGAACAATCCTTCTCCCCCCGTGAGCTTCTGCCTCTCAGGAGCTGTATCTCAGGCACTTTGATTGGAGGCTATTCTTGATCATCATGTTTAGTAGCTAGTGATGGATTTTACTTTGCATGATTTCATGTAATCCCTTTTATGGTCCATTTACACTTTTGACCTCCACACCATCCTATGGCCATGAGCTCCATAATTTCATTATGCACTGTGGGGATGAAGTGCTTCTTTTGTTTGTATAAGACTGATGCCTGATCATTTAACTGGGGCTCCTAGTCCTTGCATTGTGAGAGCCATTGAATAATTGCTCATTATGTCAGTATGTCAGAAATAAGGTTTTTGAAATTAAAAACCTCTCTTGCATTTTTTAAGCTTTATGATCAGGCAAGGTCCTCCTCTTGTGATTATTTTTGTGAAAAAGGAAAAATTCAGCATAGTCCTCAACAGTGGGTCATAGCCTGATGAAATTGAAATTACCTACAGTAAAAGTAGTTTTATGGTGTTCATACCATACTATGCAGATAAGCGTCTTCTGTATGGTCCCCTTCTCATGTAACATCACAGACCTACTGTCAGTTCCACAGGGTATAGAATAATCTAATTCTAATGTCACGATCTATGGCACAACTGTGAACTTATAATTACGGCAATGGGAGGAAGAGGAATGGTCTGGCAAGCTAAATAATAAAAGACAAAATAGGACTCGGGTTTGAACAAGGGTCCTGAGTGTGGATGTAGAGCAACATGCTGTAGGATAACCTAGGATGTGAATTTAGTTTCTCAGAAACTTTAGTAATTGCCACATTCACAGGCCTACTCCCCAGTATCTGATAGAAATACTCTTGTTTCTCTTCCACTGGCATGTCAGTTGTCTTGCATTTGCTTTTGGCTGAAAGTATATGAATGCTTGCAGTGGGGCCGCTGTCCTGTAGCTTCTCCGTGGCTTGCTTTGACCCATAGCAATCTGCTCGTATGCCTATGCTATCCACTTCTTGGCTTCACTAGTGTCTGTCCCAGCAGAGAAGGGGCCAATATCTGTATTGGCTTGTGTGGCACAGCATGGGACAAGTAGCCCCAGGACCAGCTCTTTTCCCCACCTGCCGTACTTCAACCTGGGCAGGGGGTGCAGGAGAGGCGATGCGAGGCAGAGCCTTACTTTCTCTCTCTCTGCAGATGGATGTACCCCGTCTCCTCTCTCAGCCTCTCCCACTTCTATTTTGTATCACTGTTGCTTTACAACGGAGACAAAGAACAGACCGGAGGATAAAATCACAACTGCTCTGAAAAAGCATAGTGTGTAGCAATATTTGGAGCAGTGGCAGGAAGCTAAAAAAAAAAGAAGAAAAAAAAAGAAATTGACCCTAACCCAACAATCAAAATTAATGTAAAAGAATTTAATGCAAAGCAAGGTATGGGGGAACAAAGACTATTGGGGGGTACCGTTTGTATTCAATTATGACACTCAGTATTCAGCAGATAAAAAGAAATGGCAGCATAATGGTTTGCACTGAATTGTATGAAGAAACAGTAACTAACAAGTATCACAAAACATGTCACAAATCAATTGTATTGAAAATATATTAAGTTTCTTTAAAAAAAGAAAAGATCAGAAAAGGAAGCAGCACAAGCAGGAAGAGACAGCACACAAAGATTTACTTCTGAGTGCTACAAAATATTGAACTAAAAATAACATTAAAGATGAAATTTGCAATGAATCTCAAGCTGCTAAATTCCCAAAGGCTGGGTCTGCCAAAGGCTCTGTTGGTTTCCTCTGTTCTTTTCTGTCTTTATTTAAATATTTTATACAGTTGTCTATGTTCATGTGTAGTGCGAACTGTCATTTATATTTCAGTCCACTCTAAAATGGATCTTAGACTATCTCAAGCTGTGCACTGCAGTGAGTAGTTTTGAACTGAGAGGTAAGTTGAAGTGGTAAGGACAAATGAAGACTGATATTTAATGTAGTTTTTGTGTACTTATATTTTGCTGTCATGTATTTTCCTTTAAAACTGATTTGTAATTTTATGGGTTTTGTGACATTAGGATAAGATGTGATGTGAGTATAGTTTCCATTTAGCAAATACATTGATGTATTTTTGAGTAGGAGTGGTTGACTGTGGGAATTCTGACCTTCAGGTTTCATGTTTAGCAACAACAACATGCAAGTTTAGATCTGCACTCTTGAATGCTCCTTTCTTTGGACTTACAGAGCAAATGTTTTAAAGCAAGCTACTCAACCTTATTTCAGATCCACTTCTGTGAGAGGCCCACAAGATGTGAATATCCTCACGTCTCCATTGTCTTAGGAATACAGAGCATACCTCAGCTAAGAAAATTGGGACTTGCCATGGAGCTGGGTCAGTCACCTTGGGACATATCCTTCCACCCATATTGTGCAGCGGGGCAAAGCAAAGAGCCCTTTTCTCTCCCCTGTAAAGACAAATTGCAGCACTCGTGGCTGGAGCATGGAGGAGGCTTCCTAATTGCTCCCCACAGGATGGAAGTCACCCAGCCCCGTGCTGGTGGGCAGGGTGGTGGGACCTGCTGCAGAGCACACACACAAAGTGTTCCCTGAAGGGCGGTGCTGCTGAATCCTGGCCTGAAGGCAGTCCTGCTGCTGACATGTGGCACTGCCTGTGAGGTTAGGTAAGAGATGTAGAGATGTACGAAGGTGGGATTCTGCATTGTTTTTACACCAGGAAGAGTAAAATGTGCAGTGTTGACCTCCATTTCATCAATTCTTGTAAAAAAGAGAATTCTTAAGAAACGATGTTGCTTTCTTGCTTCTGAACCGAACAGTAAGTCACACAGAATAAAAATTTTAAATAATAGCTATTAGATTAGGAAGAATAAGAAGCTTTTACTACTTGGACGCTTTGACTATTAAAGAATTGATAAATTGCCACTGAAATACAAGCAGCTCTGCAATATGATAGATCAAAGTTCATTTTTTCTCTAACGCAGAGTTAAGATGAGCAGGCTTTCTTTTTGCCCATCTTCTTTGCAGATCAAAAACATTCCTTTCTTTTTATTTGAGTGATCAATTTACTAGAAGAGTCCAATATATATGTTGTGACTGTAGTAAAATTCTTATTCGCAAGCCTTTAAGAAGTAATACAGCATGTTGGTTGGCATTATGCAAACCTCAGTACATCTCAGAACCACTGTTCAAAGTATATAGCGTGTCTCTTCCAAATGATACTGATACAAAGGTAATTAATTGTATTTCATAAAACGATATTTCTTAAAGCATTCTGTGCACATTATTTTTTTAAAAAAAGCTCTTTTAAATAGTGCTTCCGCACTGAGATAGCACAAAGACTTCAGAATATTGTGTTTTAGTGGACTGTAATCCATAGAAAGTATTTAAATGACTAAAATTTAAATCTTGGAAAGCTGCTTTGAACTTATAGCTTTTTAGAAGTACATTAATTGCATCTCAGTTTAGGCAAAAGAGGTTTGGTTTTTATTTTTGTATAGACATTTTTGTGCATTAAATATCTGTTATTATTTTATTAGTAAGTCTCAGTCCACTCTGTGATAATTCATATCTTCTCAAGTATGTAATGAATATGCAATGTTAAACACTTTTAAGCGCAGGAATTATGATGACATCCTTCAGAAAATATTCTAAATGTGTGATTTCCAGCCCACTAACCCACAAATAAGTTGTGTACAGGCTCCCGTTGAGAACAAGCTCCCGTGGATCATCGGGTAAACACTGTCTAGCAGTAGAGCTGGGGGAGAGTGAGACATTTCCATTTTAAAATCAGTTCTGTAAAGAAAATCTTTATGTGGGTGTCTGCACATAAAGTGCTGCTGATCCTAGGTCAGACACTGTGTGTACAGACTGTCATCGCAGCCTTTGTTCAAAGAGGAGGAAAATCCCACAGGTGGCCCTGTGAAAGGCTCAGCCTTGCACAATGCTCTGCAATCTGATCCAGCTGAACACTTAAGTGCGCACTTAGTGTTAAGCTTAAGGGACAGTGTCTGCTTCGCTAAATGATCCGGGATCAAACGCGTGTATTCCTGAAGGAGGCATATAATGTGTGAAAATAAATTGTATGGAAAAGCATGTACAGGTAGCTAGATAGGTAATTAGGGAAGCCGATGATTTCAGTTCAAGGAACACTTTCATTTACAGTATTTTGTTTCACATTAATCCTTCAGCAGTCTACCACAGTTTATATCTGGCCATGAAATTTTCATCTATGTAGTGTCTTTCTTTGAAACTTAGAGATTTACAGTCTCACAGCCTGATTTATCTCATCTTACGCTGATGACAAAAATCCCAGTTTTGCTTCTGAAGGATATGATTGACTAGTTAACATTTATTTCAGCCTTGGAGAAGGACATCTTGCTTATTTTATAGATAAAGTACGCCAAAATAAGATGAAGAGACTTTATCAACGTTGCTCAGTAACTTAATGGCACAAAGTCATAGAACTAAGGATTCCTTGCCCTCTCTCCATTGCTTTATGCTCTTTTGATAACATGTGTTTGTATTTCCATAGCAATATTATTCTGGCACATGGTAATGCAATATTTTTGAAATATGCTTTTCATGTGATGTGCGAAAACATAAAATCTATAGATATGCAGCATACATGGGTAGAAGAATTCATATTACAATATGTAGCTACAAGCATAATAAATGGAAATTGATGAAAAGGGAATCTTTCTACTACTGGGATTTTAAAGAATTAGACAAATGTGCATAGCTCAAATAAGGCAGAATATTCTGCTTCTTGTCACAGAAAGAGCGATGAACATGTATCAGAAGAGCAAATCAGCTGCCGCTTGCTAAGTACCCTATGATTTTTCTTGACTGCTGCCGTTTGGGCCCTACCAAGTCCAGTACTTATGGTGCAAATCAGGGATGCTAGTCCCTTTTGTTGTTGTTTTGCCTTTTGAAAGGATAGTCTTTCTTAGAAAAGACAGAAACTGTAGCAATACAGCGCCATCTCCTCAGATAAATTTTTATTAATTCATTTGCTTTGCAAGAGGGAGCTAAATCAGTATAATTGTGGATTCTTGGTCCTGCGGGCAGAACAGAATCCCAGAAACATGACATTGTATGCTCTTTTTCTCTTATTTTTAAAGACAGTCTGTGTAGTACAATATTAAGTGAAGCAAATCTTTGTAATTCGTATGTTTATGCTGGGCATTTTTAATTACTGTTGTTACTAATGGTGGTGTTATTGTACTAAAAGTAGTAGTAGTGTGTGGTAGGAGTCCTTCTGTAAGGCTACATACAGAAAGCTCATTAAAAGATAGCATTCTGGAGATGATGCTCTATCTAACCAAAATCAGCAGGACATAGGAACTCCGTCCTGTACGATGAATAACAAAAGAAAAGGCAGTTTACATTCTTTGATACATTTCTGCTCGATTAACCCCCAGTGGGATTTTACCCCTCCAGTCACATTCTTTTGTTCCTCTAATCTTCTTTTGTATTTGTTCACTGACCCCAAGCATGTATTTGACTTGTGACCCTATTTCTGTTAATAAAATACAGGCCATCTGACCAGCATTCACACCAATGAACTACAAGGTGATGATTACCTCATTGTAAGCACCAGGAGCTAGCAGCACACAGCAGTGTAGGGCTGGAGTTGGGTGGGCTGAGGATAACCAACCAACGCGGCTCAAGCAGTTCTGAACCGCAACTTCAAAAGCAAGAACAAGAAAAAGACGATAGGCTCCTTCAAAGTATTCAGTGCTGTCCATGGAAGAACTGTACTTATCCTCACGTATTGTTCAGCTGTTAGTTGGTAATATTTAAGGGATTATGGCAAAACGAAAAACAATCATAGCTATAATGTGGAAATTTTCAGCATCTGTATGGATGGTAGCTTATAAAATCAAGATTACTTCGTTTACGTTTGGGGTTATCAATAATAATTATATGCCTCATGAAAAGAAACCAAATGCATCAACATTCGTGGATAATAATTTCAGTATAGTATTTTGAGGCTAAATGAACACTACAAAGCATAGGTGAACTCTTTCTAAGCAAAGTATTATTTGTTTTTAAAGCACCAGCAGAAGTGTTGATTTTTTTTTTCAAGAAGAAAGTACACAGCAATGAACATATTAATGCTTTCACCAGATCTGTAAACCATGAGGTCTTATGAGAAAGCCCTGTTAATTGTGTGTTACATGAAAAAATCATGCCAAAGCCATTTATCAGATATGTAATCTGTGGCTCTGTTTTGTGACAGGAAGCCATTATTTCCACTGAAAAAACAAATCTGTTAAATTTGAACTATTAGATTACAGCAGGGTTAAGGCTGCTTCTGTGCTGTAGAGTCACATCAGGGTCACGGCTCGGTTCTGGAGATGTACTGCAAGAGCTTCATATCTGATTAAGACAAAAAACTGATAAAAATGTAATGCAGACTAACAATATGGAATTATCTGATGCAGTTTGGGGGGATAGGGGCAGGGGGTATAACATCATTCAGTTTATTTGCATATGTTTGTTCTTTCTACTGAAATCAATCTCTTTGAAGGAAGCAAGAAAACTTTAGAAAAAGAAAATATTATTAATGCTGGTAAGAGAACACAGAAGAAAATCTTTAGTAAACATTTCTTTTCCAGTGTTGATTATCATTCTGTCTAATGTTTATTTTCATAATTTTCTTTGATCCAAGCACTAATAACAATAAAGTTGACTCTGTTTCTTTGAACTAGCACAACTATGCTATGGCCAAATTTGGAGGAAATTTTTAAGTGGCTTTTTGTTTTACTCCCAAGCCACACAACAGATTTGTAGGGTAGATATTTGCATAGCTCACACCCTCATCTGTTTAGGAATGCTTCTATGGCTAACAGTAATTTACCTGCTGCGGGCCTCTGTCGGGCTTTGTGGGAAAGGCTATGGGCTGTAAATGTCCAGGTATGTACTGAGCAGCAGTCAAGAGAGCCCTTGGCTCAAGGCTTTGAGTCGTGGTGTTGTACTATGGAAGTTGCTGAGGTTCATAGGGACAGCCCACCCTCCCTGCAGTTCCTTCCCATCCCTGCAGCAGCGCAACAGGCAGAGGCAGGGCAGGGATTGCACAGGACCAGGCCTGTACTGCTTGGGGTCTCTGCATGAGGGGATGGGAAAAGTCTTTGCTGAGCATGGGTCAGATTTCTCCCCAGTCTTCTTCCATCAGAAATTTGGAAAATTCGTTCGTACTGTAGACTTAGAGAGAACTACATTCCTAATGTAAGTGTTATGCAATTGTAAAATCTGTACTGTGCTATTTACCAGCCTCACTCTGTCAGTTACAGAAGGAAGCATATGCTGGATCAGCTCCCTGTTTGTTGGTAGTGATTTTCTTTTTTCTTACTTTTTGGAGGACAAGATACTAAAGCATGGGACTTTCTCATATTCTCTAAGAATTGCTATTTTTCTGTTTGTCCCAATGCTTAGTCTAGCTGAACAAGAGGGTCTGATCTAAAGATTGATTACCTCTGTGAACAGGTCCAACTTTCATTCTTAAATCAGCCAGCATGTGGTTGATGACAGGGACAAAGCCAACCCTCATCCCTCCCTAAGTAAATCATCTTATCCTTTACTGTAGTTTGACCAGATTATAATTTCACCATTAAAATAAATGTCAAAATTTCCCCTGGCTTCAGTTGGGGTTGGGTTTGGCCATCAGCTCCTCAGTGAGATGGCCTGCTGCAGGGCTTGTTTTTAAATCCAGAGGTGTGCAAGTGCTTCAACAGATTATAAAAATATAAATGAATACAAATAACAGGAGTTCTGGTGTTGCTAAAAAGAATCATTAGAACATGGTTGTGTTTAAGGATAGATCAGGACTAGTCCCTGTGGCTGCAGGTGGCTAGCACTTGAGCAAGGCTGAATACGTAAGTTATGAACTGTATAGACAATTTGGACTGTATCTTTTCTCCTTTTTAATCTCTTCTTCTCTCTCTTTGTTTAAAAAAATTATTTATTTATTTTGTACATATTAAAAATGCAAGATAGAAAAAAAAGAAGTTGTTAACTTCTGCCTTTTGACCTGGACAAAATACTGTATTTCTGCTCCTAGAGGATGGAGTCCCCAGAAGGTACCTAAGGGCTGTTGTGTAAATGTGCAAAAGTGCTTCCCTTAACAGAAGATCATCACAGCTGCGCATACAAACAAAAAGGAAAGGTTGTTCAGTTTCTTTGTTGTTTTTTTTTTTTTCTTTTTTTTTCTTTTCAACTTAGGAAAACAGAAATATCAGAGCTGATCTGTACAGTTCACTTTCACATAAGTACACCTAAGAATATGGGACTGGAAAAAAACACACTGCTTCAGGCTATTCCTAGATTGCTAGCAACTGTACTGTAGCATAGGTACAAAATGCAGAATGGGCCCAACTCCTCTGTAGATGCCCCTATAAACAAAAGTTGGAAACAGGGAGTTACAGAATGCCCATTTCTCGGTGGGTGAGAACTCCAAAACTTAGGATCTTTAAATTCTTACACAGTCAACATGAAATTACAGTAAGGATTTCATAATTTCGTCAGCAGACTTTGAAAGATAGCTGTGTGGGGAGGGAGGAGAGGAGTATTTGAAGGAAAGTGAGCAAATCTATTTTGCATTGTTCAACCCAATGTTGTCGTTCACTTTACTACCTTTTAAAAAAATTAAAAACAAACAAGAAAACAATATAGCAGTGCTCACTTGCTGGAAAAAGCTCTCACTATTTATTTTCACCATAAAAACCAGGACTTTGGCATACATAAGCAGAGTCCCTTGGATTCTCTAACCCTTGAGGCTACCTGGCTTGAAGGATAATTCAGAGCTAAGCACAGAATTGTGTGCAGCTTTCTTCTCTCCTCCCTTTTTGAATAAACATTTCTACTCCACATTTCTGCAGAGGTGTGGACAGACCAGAACCATCTGCCTGAGCCTGCAGAAGCCTGAAACAGCAGCGAGAGCTATATTGCTTGAAAACTAAATAGTTTTTCTATGTCATGCTGAAAACTCAACAGGTTACAGCTTAGAATAAGTGAGAATCCACCTAAGAGTAGCATGGTGTGGCACAGCAATGGATCTGGTGCTGTTTTGGCTATCTAGATTGATTGATGTAGATATTAAATGACAGATTTGAGGTTTTTGTGATTACATGCTTTATCACTGTTGGCCCAAAAATGGACCTTTAGTGGGTGTAAAGTTTTTGTGCTGCTTGGCAAAGGATGCAGCCGATGTCCTAGCCTACATACATTGCTGGAGAGCTTTAAGCAGTCCTCTTAAAAACAGCTCTCCAGCAGGATTCTTGTACTCTTCCCAGCTAAGGACTGAGACATGGCTTGTGCCTCAAGATCGTGTTTTATATAGTCCCACAGTAACTCTTCTTCCTTTATCTCCATTAATTTTCCTTTGCCAGTTCTGGTCTGTTCTCTTCTGCTCAGCAGGGGGTGTTTTTGTTCTTTTTCTTCGTTGCTATTAATTTCCCTATAACACAACTATCTACTATATTTGCATAGCATCCACCATCGAGCTACTAAGATAGTTTTCAAGTACATTAAATTCCACATTTTAAAACAGTAATAAAAGACTTTTGCTAAATAAATATATAAAGCTGCTCATAGATCATGCAACAAGGAAACCAAATACAGAGCTCAAGTTCCCAGAACTTGGGAGGACAAAGGAGCAGTTTACTAAACAGCCTTTTCCCAACACTCAGAGCTCTGATAATCCTTAGAGGAAATAATAAATCTTTCTCTTTTTTGCTCTTCCCTGCGTTTCTTTTGTTGCTTCTGATTTTAAAGAAATGCCGAGTGTAGATACTACTTACAAGGCAGCTTCCTTGATGTTTCTGGTAGTCCAACCAAGGGACAAGACTGTGTGAATAGGAAAGGGAGGTGAACAATTCATCCTGTAAAGGAATGAAAAACAAAAGCGGAAATCCTTTGTAAGAAAAAGAGTGGCTTGGATTATAGCTGCATGCTTTCGCTAATGACTTTGCAAACATTTAGTCAGAGAGAACCTGGAAATCAAGTTGCACTTTATTTAATATTCAGATAAGGACCATTCACCTGCTGTTAAGCTACAACATCTACAATCATTCTTTGAATACTGATAATTATATGAAGCAGACTCCCCTAGAGGCTGGTAGTCTAGTCTGGATTCACCTGGAATACAAAGATGAATAATATTGCATATTACATGCTCCCAAGTAGTTGCAATTTATAGAAATGTCCATTTATGCTCTTGAAAAAAAAAAAAAAAGAAGAAGCATATTTCCCTTGGGTTATGTTATACAGTGATAAAAATCTATGTGTGGGACTGCTTGGATTATAACTCCTGTTATAACTCCTGCTGATTAATTAATAAACAAATAAAGCATCATATTTAGCCAGCTATCTCACTACAAGACTATAAAATAGAAAATGTTAAAAAAAAAAGTGTACCTTGCCATACAGAAAGGTTAAGCAGAGACACGTGAAATGAGTTTCAGAAGTGGCACGCGAATGGCTCGGAGTAGATGTGTGTATACATTTTTAAAAGATGAGGAGTGTTATGAATGTGCTCTGTTAGTTTCCTCCTTCCCTCCTCTTTCTCCCATCAGGTGCCTTGTCCTTGCTCTCCCCTCTCATTTGCTGATGGCTGATAACACCTTATCTCCACCAGGGAAGCAACTGGGAAGTTTGCTCCTTCCTCACTAGGCTGAGGGTATAATTAGAACAACGCACCTGCTCAGTCCTCCAGTGACTCAGTTAGTCTACATCCATGTCAAAATCCATGCTGTGAGGGTAATTTGATCATCTCACTTTTTCATATACTTTATGTGAATAAGCCACCAGAAAAAGCCTTTGTTGCTTTGGTTCAGTTTAATCTCACAAATTTGTGTCAATTATTTGTTTCTAGAAGAATTTTATCATTTGATCTCATGGTTACACTTTAGTAGATTTTAGTACATATTTTATTTCCCTCTCCAGAATATAAAATTCCATCTTGTGTCAAAATATTCTTATTAGTATCTATTTATATTTCAGAGATACTCAGAATCTTCAGCTGAGAGCAGGGTCTTGTTGTACAAGACGATACAGAGGCACACAATAAAGGACTGCTGGTCCCAGGAGCCTGGCAAGCTAAGCAAGGGGAGAGAGGAAATATCACCACTGTTTTACATATGGGAAACCAGAGCTCTGAGAATCTGTGCAACTCATTGCAGTGTCACACAGCAATATTGGCAAGGGAGTTCTGTCAAAGTCCAGAATCAGTGCGTACTAAAGGTGGATATAAACCCTGTTTATTTGGCAAGCATCAATATAAGCTCAAATAAATTACTGGTGGGTACACTGGTATTATTTGCACACTGAGCATGCCAAGGCTCCCTTGGTCTCCTCTGCGGCTGTTTCTCCCCCAGCTCCATCCTTCAAAGCAGCAGATACTGCTTTTTGATGCTGTCCTCTTAGGCTCATAGAAGTTAGTCTACCACTGCTTCCTCTAGCACTCAACAAAAATTTACCTCTGGCCCTGAGAAGCCACAGTGGTATCAAATCTCTCTGACTGCAGCAGCTTCCAGGCACAGCAGAAAGACACCAAAGGTCCTTTAGTTTCTCCTTCTAAACACCCAAGGAGTAATGCAATTGTTTTGTCCTTGAACATAGCCTGGAATCTCCTGCATTAGAATACTTTTCCTCATTTAATCTGCTCTTCCCAGCAGACCCTGTAATCCTGGGGAAGCAGTAACAAGCAGGGGGTATTCACTCAAGACCAAGCAGCGGAGAAGCACGTTGATATTCCCTGAAGACAAAATAAACCAAGTGGAAAGTTCACTGTCTTCCTTTTGAAGATGACTGAAGGTAGGAGGGGAGATTGCCAGGACTGAGGGTGGGTGGCAGCTGGCACAGAGCTGCTTGCAGCCCCCAAATCTTCAAGGCCATGGCAAACATTTCCAACACAGCCTGCTGAATTCTGTTTGCAAAATCGTTGAGCTAAACTCTTTACCAATGCTGACTGCACTGCTGTAATGCTGCCTTCTAACTTAAAACCAGTTCAGGCTAATTGTTAAGGATCAGATAACAGGAAAATATTTCTATTTGACAGTCTACTATTTTTCAATTGTTCCTCTGTTACATATCTAAGTAAACATTTGTTCCACTTATCATTTCTGAGCAAAAGACATGAATCATTTGACTAGTAAAACCACAACGACAGCTGTTGCTTATTAGAAACAGTCATCTTGTTCAAGGGCCTGCTATGAAGGGGTTCTTCAGGAAACTGTTTCTGCTTTTAGTGCTTTACAGTGTAACGAAAGCAGAGTTGCAGAAATTAGGGCATTTTTATTTCACTTGTGATTTGCAAAACACACAGGCACACACAAACAGAGCAGTTGTTAGAGCTGAGCTAGAAGCCTGCAAGAAAATGGAAAATACTCATTGAAGAGTACTGCTAATGATATAATAGTTATCTTATTTGCCTTTATATGGTTTTCTACAGTATAGGTCAAACAAAGTGGGTTCTATGGGTTCCTTTGTTATATCATTTTGGATTTGAGATTCGTTATTGGATAAATTCTATATACTAGTTATAAATCCTCTACCAGATATGTATGTTTGCCCAGATCTTAGGAACAAATTAATTCTGGATCTGTAAATACCCCTAGAAGCCAGTCACCAGTGATGACAACAATACTACTTTCAGATAAAGCTTCTCCAGCCAGTGGTAGAGGAAAAAAAAAAAAAAAAAAAAAGAGTTTTAAAAGGAAGATAAGAGAATGCTATGAAATTGTTTTTAAATGAGTGGAAGAAAATTATGAAAGTAAAGCTATGCCAAAAGGAATTTGTGAAATAAGTGAAACTGAGGCAGGTGAGATGCAAAGATTTTTCTCTTTCTAGGATCTTGCTACAAATGTCTTGTAGAGCATGAAGGCAGAAATGTGTTTGTTCCTGTGACTGCATGAAAAAAAAAAAGTATTAAGCAGATGCCCTAACACTTAGGCATTTTTTCAGACAAATCACTAGACTGACAAACCGAGTGTGATGCCTTTATCATCAGGTTTGAAGGGAGAAGCCAAGGACTAAATGAGCATAGAGGCTGCACTGATCCCAGCAGACGAGAGGGGAGGGACACTCAGAGCAATTGAGAAATACTACCGAGCAGTGTGCTCTGCTGGTAAATAGGAGCATTCGTGGTTTTGTGACTTTGTTGTTTAAATGTGTTCCAAAACACTAAATTCACTTGCAAATATTAAAGAAGAGTGGAAAAAAACAAAACAAAACAAAACAAAACAAAACAATTGTGGGATTATGGCAAAAGAAAAGGAAAGCAGGACAGAGGAATGGCAGAGAGAAGCTTGTAACTGAGGAGACAAAGCTGAGTTTATTATGAGTTGGAAATCTGCAAAACTGTCACCAATTCAATAACTGCATTCAGCGAGGCTTCTAAAGATCATATCCTGCCCTTCATTCACCCTCACAGCACTCACTGATGGGAGTCAGCACTTCGCTGCAGCTGGGTATTTAGAAGTCATTTGTTCTGTGTAACATGCCCGTTCTTACTAATCTTAGTCAAGTAAGTAGTCCATCCTCATGTGTCATCCCACGGAAGTCAAATGTGCTATTAGCATAAGTGATGATTACTTATCCGTGTGAGGTCTTGTGGGGTTGGGTCTTTCAGCATTGGAATACTTGACATGGCAGTCTTTCTATTATAATTTAATAAAATGGGGCCCAATTCAGCTCAGAGATGCCCTAGGGAATCAGCTGGACTTAAATGGTGTTTAGGCCTTTGACTGGACCTCTGCAAAGCCTGAATTTCATTGAGTGAATACTAATTACTCAGAAGGAGGGTTATTAAATTATAGGCTCAGTTCTTTACTGTTGCTCAGAGCATGGTACCTTTCGAGTGCTTGAGCGAGTTAATGTACTGGACACAGAAGAAGGTTCTGGTGAGATTGCTTTCCTGATAAAACAAGGATTAAAGAAACATAGTTGATAATTAGAGTATTTATCGATGTTGGTGAGTGAATTTCATTCCATAAAAATACTGTACAGTAAAACCAAACAATATATATTTACACCAAAATGAAAACCTCTCTTGGAGCTGCATTGATGGAAAAAGTCTAACAGAATCTACTGCAAAGCCAGTGGGAATCTTCCCATTGATTTTAATGAGCTCTGAATTAAGCCCTCACAGGACCAGCACACGGAGGGACCTTGACACATCATAGTCTTGGGTGACTGGGTGAGGTAGTGGAGTCAGTGAGCAGCTGGGACATGGAGCAGTTCCCCCAGCCAGCCGCCTTGTGCAAGGAGGAATCAATCAGTTCATCTCCTGTATCACAGGGAGAGCCCATGATTTTTAAAGGATTACTTGTATGTCTAACAGCTGATGTTCTCCCTCTTTCTAATTTATTTGTGTCTTCTTGTTCTTCACCTGCTTTCTGAGCAGCTGCTGGCCTCAGAGTAGCTTCTGTTCTGTCTGAACCTTCATTCTAAAACCCTGCAGGCTCTCAAAGCATTTTCATCCTACTTGAATACTGTGAGACTTCCTTGTCACCTTTGTGACCATCTCCTTAATTCATAGATCTCCTGATTCCTAAAGTGTAATGGAGAAAGAAAAATTTTGTATCATCTTTTCCTAACCAACAAGCTCCTGCATCTGCTCTTTGCTGCACACAATCTGCTGTAGTTACAGAGAGCGCGACTGGTTCTCTCTGTGACCCCGAAAGACTTTAAACAAACAAACAAAACAAAACAGATATTTGAAAATATCTTCACTGATCGGAGAAAAAATATTGCTGTTAAACTCTGGGGGTTTGGCACAATAGACTATGAGTGATATAACGGACCTGTTATAGCATTTGATCTTTATCTTTGCTTGCTATTCCTGTTAAAACGATTTGCTGGTTTTATGTCTATTTCACTTTCAGCTTCCCAATCAGGTGTCCAGGAAAAATTGCGTTCATTAGTTGTTACATAAATTGTTTGCCAAATCATGCATATTAAAGGCATATATGCAGATCAGTCCTGTAAAATCACACATATAAAATGTATTTTATACAGTGCATCACTTAGACTTATTGAAAGACTAAAATCTGCATACTAAATGGGAGGTATGCCTTCAGTAAATTAACAGAGAATCTTCATTGTCAATGTTAATCAAACAGCACTTTAAAAACTCTTCTTTTATCATTGTCTCAACAGTGTTTTTCTCCTGTTAGATTTAAAACCAAGCTCAGGCATTTTTAAAGCTTAGATCCCTTCGTGGACCAATGCCCTCATGCAACCCAAGACTAAAGAACAAGCCAACTCCAGCCAGCTGTAATCCATATAGAGTCAATAGGACTTTTTCTTAGTAAAATTAAAAACTTTCCAGAAAAAAAACCCAACAACAACAACAATAAAACAAACCCCTTGCCTAATCAGCTTTAAAAAGATTTCAACATCTTTACATGTCAACCTGCATGCTTAAAATGAGGAGTTTTTTATTTACTAGCTGTCTGAGGACTTGATTTTTCTTCATTTTCCCATTAGTGAGGCAGTTTAGGCAGTAGAATTCCTGTATTCCTCTCACTGGAGTAGCACAGAAAAAAATCATTTGATTCCAGTGGATAGTAGTTGATTTCATTATCGTATTAGAGAAAATAAAGATTACAATTCTGAATTACTTTGCCTGCAGTCCACACACTAACCATATAAATGGCAATATGTGGAAAAGTTGACTACATCATAAAAAATTAACTTCCTGCAAAGATTTTCTTGAATTGGTTTCAAAAGAATCCTCCATTTGGCATCTTTCCTGTACTGAATTTCTGGAGGGTAACTGCATTATGTGCATGTAAAACATGAGAAAGGAAACGTTCACTGAACTCCTTCTATCTGTTACCAAATGTGACTGTAGTACGTTGTTTGCGTTTAAAAGAGTTGCCTCAAAGCTAAATTCTGTGAGTATGCGCCTATATGTGTGTGAGCATTATAAGATAACCACTAACAGAAAGTGAAACACTGTTCTCTTTCACTTGCTGCTGAGTGACAAAGGTCGCACTTAATGATAATTTGAATATTCTGCCAGCAACTGATGATATTCTGCCCCTGCCAAACTAACTAAATAAATAAATAAATGCTTCCCTCTCCTAGAGCAAATGCCCTGTAAGTCTATAGAAAACAAATTAGGAATGCGTTATTCTCAATGAAAAAAGTCTCCATGAGAGCTATAATTTTATTTTTTTTTAGTGCACGGAATAACATAAATCAAAAGAAGCAATAGTCTACCTTGTGTTTTGACTACTTTGACCCTCTTCAACCCCTGCCAATTTTTATCTCATTTTTGTTTAACTTTGTACATCAGAGTTTAATTTTAAACCTGGTCCTGAAGACAGTGATGTATAGGGTACATCAAGTATAGCTTAAATTACCCTCTCCCCAGTGATTTGAAGTTGAGGGGAGGGTCCTACTCCACAGCAGGGTGGGAAAGAGAAATGGTCAGATGTTGCCCTTTGAACCTGACCACCCTCAGCTACAGAAACGTTTATGCCAGAACATCATTTATTGATTTTATTATATTTTAGGGTCTCTTAAAAATGTTGGTGAAGTTTGCCGTATATTAATTTTTGACACATGCATATAAAAACAGAAATACGGGTTGAGCAGAAACTATAAATATAGACAACACTGCCCAATAAACTTACATCCTTTCACTTACAGGTTTCCATTTCAGCCGATCCTTCCGAGCAGTCTGTCTTTGGAAATCAATGTTACCCCTCTGATAAGCTAACCAATTTGAAGATTAAAGCTGCATTTGAGGATTAAAGTTTTTCTTATTTGATTATTGTTGTGTGTTGTAGCAGTAGAAGATAAATATTAATAAAATGTTAAAGTCCAATTCTGCTTGCTTTACCCTTTGAGCATTTTAAACAACGAGCCTGCTGAAATTAGGCAGGATTTGGCCCTTACACTCAGCACTGCCTGCTCTGTTTTCTCAGTCCACTAAGAGTAAGTCTCCCGTGAAATGTTACATGTACCCGGCCAGCTCACAAACCCACTGCTGCCACAGAAAACTCCCGCTGATGGGTAGCTCTGAAAACTCGCCGTCCAATTATATACCACAGAGCTATGTATGTGTTTTTATCGAGGAGAAGAAAAACCACAAGAAGCGCTCTACAGCAGACCACAAAATGGGTTTGGCACCTGTGTCTCCTCGGGGCCAAAGTTTGGGAGCTGTGTTATCGCAGGGCCGGCTGACCCCGGGGAGCGGCGCTGACCTTGTCTTGCACGCAGAAGTCTATCGCTACGGCTCCCCCGAGAGTGCAGCCAGCTGCAAACTGCTGCCATGATTAACCCTTATGTGCTGGAGACGTAACGTCAAGTCATGGTAATAAAGCTTTCACTGCATAACAGATCTCTTGCTTTGTAAATTGTTGCTCTTATCAGCTGCACTCTCGGATGTTATCCCTTTTCTGTGAAGCATGACTGCTGTTTTGCTCACTGGAAAGGCTACCGGATCTATACAGTCTGTGATATTTATTCAATTGCTTTGGAGAGCAGTGCAGAGAATGCGTTTTGTTTAAACTAGAAGTGCAGTGTGTGAAAACAGATGAAAAAAAAACAGAAAGAGAAATTCTCATACATATGAAGCAATATATTAATTAAAATCCAGAATGCCTCCAGCAGATTTGAATCCAGGAACACCAGATTTGCTATAGCAGACAACTGTGTTGTTTCACCGAGTCCAGATTCCTGTTTGTGGAAGTAATTTACACCCAGCGTTTGTAAAAATGCAAACCTCGAGCCTGTGACGTACCTGAACAACTACAGAGCTTTGCCATTCGGCTGGAAACAGAGCGATCAGCGCTCACACAACAGTCATAAGCTGTGTAAGTCTTATTTTGTCGTGCACTTCAAATACAAGACCTAACTGTGCTCTCCTGTTTGCAGAGAAATCAGTGGGAGCTGTGAGCATCCGTCAGCCTGCGATCCCAGCTTGCAGGGCTGAACAGGGCCCAGACCTCAGCACCACAGAGCCTTCACCTCAGCGTGCTGCCTGCCCTCCAGCCCTCCCCTTGCCAGAGCTTTGGCCACATCAGGGCTGTGAAGGAAGAGGTGGCCTTAACGTAAGCCGTGGGACAGCGCGATGTTATCTGCTCCAGTCTGAGAGGAGCGGGAGCCCATCTGTGCTGCCGGCATTGTGAGGGCTCAGCTCCTGAGCCTTGCCCTGAGCTCACAGCTGAGCTCTGTGAGAGGATTCAGAATGCTGCAGCCCATCCCAGCGGCAGCTCTGCGATCCCCAGGAGCAGAAGGCCTGGCACACCAGGAGTGCCAGCAGTTTGTAGTTGTGGTCCTTGGTTGGCCCTAAGTCATGTGGCCCATCCCCGAGGAACCAAGCCTAGGGCCGGCCTTACTGCAGGGGTTTTGCTGTTCCCCACTAACAGAAACGCTCTGGGCTGGCAGTGCTCTGCTGATGGGCACCTGGCCCAGCTGCTTGAAAGGCCTGGCAGACAGATCCTGTGCAGCCTGAGGCAGCCAGAGTCATGTCAGCTGAGCTGCTCTCAGTGGCACGGGGTTTTCCTCAGGGCCTGCAGAGGAAAAGCACTGGGGCTGGTCCTTCCTGTGCCGCAGTTGTAACACCAACACCTGTAGTTAAAAAATGCCATCAGACCCTGCAGGTCCTACATGGCACCTGTGTGTGTGTCAGACAGCTGCAGCTGTGCCCTGCCCTGCCTGCAGCTCCCACCTGCCTTCCCATCCCTTCTCCCCACCCGCAGGGTACTGCGGCTGCCTGCTGGTTGGTGACTCAAAAACAGAAGAAAGCAGTGAGTTTGGTGAAATTATCTTGAGGTTATTTTGTTTCCTCATGAGATTTGGGCGTGAAGGGAGCTTCTAGTGTATTAACTCCCATTAATTTTAAGCCTCTACTGTTGATAGGATTTGCATATGGAAGGGAAGAGGATTGACCTTTAAATTCATTAAATAAAGCAAAATTTTAAAATAATTTTAGTTAAAAGCATTAGTGCGGTGAAAAATACAAGAACAAATACATAGACATCAGTATCCGGGCTTTTGGTAATGCTAATGAGCAAATTATTGCAGGGGAAGATTTGCATCACTGGAATACATGTTCTAGCCTCCATCCTGATGTATGTGATGTGGGGTTATCTGTGTAGGGCTCCTCTTTCAGAACACATTTTCCTCATATAAAATAGCCTCCTCTTAACTCCCATTGGGGACTGCTTTATAAATGAGGAAGCGGTCCTCAAGGGATTGGCTTGGCTAAAAAAGTGTGTTATTTAAAAACAAGAACAAAAAATTATTAGAATATTAAGCAATATAATTAGCTCATTTCTTTTTTTTTTTTAATCATTAAAAAAAAATGTATAGCCAAGTTTTAATTAAACACGTTCACTGGATGTTTGAATTGTGTAAGAATGAGAAAATCTTGCTGTGTTTTAGTGATGAGTGCTTCAGTTTCAGATCCTTGCTCTGATCGCTGCAGTCTGGTGCAGCTGCAGTGCAGTGGATAAGGGGGTTCTCTTCCTATCCCAGGCCCCATTCTGCTCCAGAGGGGCACTCTGAGCCCAGGAAGGGGATGGACATGTTCCCTTTGCGTGGAAGGGGCATAGGTTGCCTGTACCAGAGCTGGCTAAGTGGTCAAAGTGGTGTTGTCCTCATTGCTAAATGCTGATTTACACGTGCTGAAAGGCTTCCGTTGCCCTCACAGCAAGTGATGGAAGGTATAATTGGATTAGTAACACGGCATCACTTTTCAGGTCTGGTTGGTGAGAACTGCTGCCTGGTGGCCCCAGATCTCTGGTGCTGGCTGCTCCTCGGGCTTTGACCCACCTGTGGTGCTGCTTCCTTGCACAGTTCCCTGCAGAGTGCTCCCAGGTGAGTGGGCAGAGCTTGCTGCAGGCTTAGGGGAATATTGGTCAGTATTCAGCAATACTTTCTTGCACAGCAGGATCCAGAAATCCATCTGTTTGTGCTGATCCTGCCCTGCCCCAGGCCCGCCCCAGTTGGACGAGGTGGAATTGGTCAGGTTCCTCTTCTGAGAGCCCCACTGATGTCATCTGTTGCATGCAGCTCTGAGCATCTGAGGTTGGTGAAATTAAATAAGGTGCGAGCATCCTTTGGTCTGTGGCTCTCTGACTTTAGAACAATTACTCGCGGTAACCTTACCAATAGTGTATTAAGGAAAAAAACCTCCGTAAAAGAACTTAGCGTTGGGATGGAGCTCTGCTTGATATTAGAACAATTACGAAGCAGATGCACCCACTCCAAGCAAAGTGACCTTTTCATCAAGTTGCAAAACATTAAAGGTTAAGGGATGTTTGAAAGGAAGTTAATACTTTTAAAACAGTAGAAAAAAATTGCCGTTCTTTCAAGACCTGACCGAGCCTGTGGGAAACTTCCAGTCGTAATTTAAGAAACTCTTACAATAGAAAGATGGAAAGTATTTTACACCGTCTGTTTTATTTTAAAATTGGAAGCGCTTTTTTAGAGAAGGAATGGGATTTGATAACAAGATTTAACCCACGGAAGAAACCCACACTGAAGCCGGTTAATTGCGATTTTTAAGTCACGTTTCTTTCTCTCTCCATTGTGTACCGATGACACGAGAACAAAGAGAGCGAATCAATGCCGGTGTCACACTTGCTCAGTTTCCACCTCCTTCCTAACCCGGCCGTGCCAACCGGGACCCGCCGGTGCTCGGTGCATCTCGGCCCTGGGCACGGGCTGATCGCGGGGCCGCTGCTGCCCACGTCTCGCCGCTGTGAGCGGCACCGGGCGCCAGGGGCAGAGCGAGGTCCCTTTGGTGACGGCTGGACGCCTTTTTCTTTTCTTCAGTATTTTTAAGAGAAACTTGCCTGTCTTAACACAAACGCTATATGCAAATTAGTAAAATAGCCGCCTAGGGAAGAAGTTTCTGCGGGAAGAAAGGAGGGATCTGGCAGGAGAATCTCCGCGCCGTGCTTTTTCCCGCTGCAGAATGTATCTGGGCACAACCAAATCTCCCTGCCGTGAGGTCACAGGCGCTCTCAAGGGCACGGCCGCGCTTGCCGGGCAGCGCCGACCCCCGGGTGATGCAGGGAGCAGGCGGGGATCCCTTTCCCCCCGCTTCGGCCCCGCCGCTGCCTCCCGCCTCTCCCCAGCGCCGGGGCTGCACGGAGGAGCTCCCCGAGCCGGAGCGGGGCCAACTTCGTGCGGGCGGGCTGCGCTAAGCCCTGTGCGCACAATGGCTGCGGTTGGCACAAGGGGGGTGGGGGGAGTTTCAGGCTCTGTAACTAATTTTCATAAAGGGTTTTCCTACTGCCCAAGTGAACACATTACGCTACAGTAGCTCTGAATGGTATCGCTCCTTTCCTTCCGAGCAGCGGCTGATTGTTTCTTCAGAGACCCCCAAGTCCTTTTGAAGGGGGAAAAAAAAAAGAAGTGATAATTCAGCGGGACGGCACCGCGGCGACAGAGCTCAGTGCACCCCGCACCGTCCCCAGAAAGTGCTGCTGTGGGCGCGGAGGCGGCGGGCGGGGCGGCCCGGGCCGGGCGGGGCCGAGTGGGGCAGCCCCGACCCCCCCGGCTCAGCGGGCGGCATCAGCCGCGGCTCTCCACGGGCCGCCCAACTTCAGCTCCGGTCGCAGCGGCTGCGGGTCGAGCTCCGGCCCCGCCGGTGCCAGGGGAAAGGCCGCGGGGAGGACCGGGCCGCGCTGCCCCGCTCCGCTGCGCGGTTCTCGCTTTGCCGGTGCACAGCCCGCGGGGCTCCGGGGAGGGGCGGGTTGGGGCTGAGGGTTCGCTCCCGAGGCTGGGGGAGCTGCCCGGCCCCCGCTGGCCCAGTTCTGGCGTTCCGGGGTGCGATGCGTGGCAGAACTGGGAAAGTCCTCCGGATAATTTGCAGTCAAAACATCTGGTTCGTTACAGCGCAGCTACCGGACTGAGCCAAACAAACTTTGCTGCTGTGTAAATTCATTTACCCAAACAATTTACATTCAAGCAAAGATTTTAGCCCGAAGAAAAACTTTTATTCATTTGTACTCAGGAGGTTTGGGAATTCGTAGGCATTTAAAAATAATTTTGCTCTAATAAAGTTATGTAGATATTACAAAATGCCTTTGTTCTCTCCTCAGATAATTGCTGCCGCTGTAATGGTTATTGACAACGCTTTGTATTGCACAAAAGCCGAGGATCGTTGTCGGGCGCGGGCAGCCGTGTTCTTAAACAAACTTGGCAGAGGCGCGTCCGTCCCGGCAGCGCCGACGCGCGCCGCTCCTCTTTTGTTCCGCACCGGGCGAAGCCGCAGTGGCCCCCGCACACCCGGGGGGCATCGGGCGCTCCCTGCAGCCGGCGCTGCCAACGCTGCCGCCCCGCTCCGCTCCGCGCCTGCAGCGGGGCGGCGGAGGGCCCGGGCCCTCGGTGCGCCCCGCAGTTCCCGGCGAACCCCCGCCCTGCTCGGGGCTGAGCCAAGTTGGCGAACTTAGCCGGGGATCCCCGCTGGCCGCTGCCGCGCTGTCCATGTGCGGGGCCCCCTGCGGCTCAGCCGCCGCCGCCGTGCTCGGGGAGCTGCGGAGCGGACGGGCGGTGGAAGGGGCAGCGATGGAGCTCGGAGCGGGCGCGGTGCCGAGCGGGCGGGACGCTGAGCGGGGGTGGTCGTCTGACGGTGGGACTGGGAAATAATCGGTACCTGGCTTTGGAACTGCCGGGAAGGGCGAGCCTCGTGTGCGGAGTCTTTGCAGATAGAGCCCGTGCAGTCATCGATTTTGTGCGTTTGTTTTGTAAGCGTTATGTTTGTAAATGTGACACTTAATACAATTACGGGTTCCGGCTCTCTGAAATAGACCGTGACCCCCGGAGAAGTTAATGCACGTGAAGGACTCCGCGTTTCCAGCTGAAATCCGTCCGATCGGAAGTTCAATAGATTTTCTTCCTTAAAAAAAGAAGGGGGGTGGGGGGGAGAGTACAGTTACCAACCAAACAGTTCCGCGGCTCGTTCGGGCTGCGAGCGGGGCACGTGTGTGTGCGTGTTTGTGTGCGTGTGCGCGCCCGCTGAGCCGGCCCTGAGCGCGGAGCTGTCTGTATGGGGTCCGAGAGGCTCCTCGGCGGCTGTTCACCAAAATTTGACTTTTTCCCCATGAGCCCCACTGCCTTCCCGGGCCTTAAGAGAGCGAAGCGCGCGATTGGAAGCTCGGGGAGGTGAGCCCGGCCGGGGGGAGGGAGGCGGACGGAGAAAAGTTGCCGCAACTCGCAGAGCCCCGAAGTGACGTTCGGCGATTTCCTCGGGATGCTCCGCACCGGCGCACGGAGGGGCAGAGCGGGGATGCGAGGGCCGAGCGACGCGTCCCCGGGGCTGCGCTCAGCGTTTCGGGACAATTTCCTAATTTTTGACTTCAGGAGGGAGGAGGGCAGCGCGAGCTGAGCTCAGCGCTCAGCTCTCCGCTTCCACCGCGCTGTCACCGCTCCGGAACGGAACGGGCGGCAGCGCCGATGGGGACGCGGCGGACAGCGGGCCCGGCCCCGCGCACACACGGACACGCGGATGCGGCCGGGACGGAGCCGGGCGCTGCGCTGACAGCTCGCCGCGCTGTTCGCCACAAACGTTTCGTTTCCCCCGGCAGTACCAGGCTCCTGGGCACTAGAGAAGCCGGCGGTTTATTTTTCGCCCTACGCTCCGCGTTAAAACCACCGTCCCGTGACCGCCGCCGCTCAGCCCACGCCCCGCGCACCGAACGCACAGCCCGGGGGGCGCGGGGACGCCGCATCTGCACCGTGCGGTGCTCGGAGCCACCGCGAGCGCGGAGCAACGGTGGCGAGCGGAGGTGCTTTTGATCTTACCGTAACACTGAGATAATCTTTTTTTTTTTTTTAATTCCTCCCCGTGAACTTTAGAAAAAAAAATATTTGCTACTGTTTTTTTGTTTTGTTTTTTTTTTTTCCCCCCTCCTGCTGCCAATACACGGGGGCTGCGGGAGGCGGCGGGGCCCGCCGTGCCCCCACCCCACCCCATCCCATCCCTGCCCCGCACCGCCCGCCCGGCCCGGCCCGGCCCTCCCGGCGCAGCGCGGCCCCGCCGCCGCCCAGGAGCGCCCAATCGAGCCCGCAGCGCATCGATCCGCCGCCGCTCGCCGAACGGAGCACGGTGGCGGCTTGCCAGTGAACTTGGACCAAAAAAAAAAAAAAAGAAAAAAAAAGAAAAAAAAAAGAAAAAAAACCAAAATGCTCCGAAAAGAGAGAGAAAAGAAGAAGGCGGCCTGCGCGCGGGCGCCCCGCGGAGCGGTGTGAGGGCGCTGCCCGCTGCCGCCCCGCGGCTGAAGGCGCTGCCGTTGACGGCCGCAGCGCCTCGCGCCCCCCCCCGCCCCGCCCGCCCGCAGGCGCCAGCCAGGTGGGAGCCGCGGTCCCGGAGCGGGGCCGGGCCGAGGTGCGGGGCCGCCTCCCGTCACCTGGCGGGGTCGGGGCGGGGGGGCCGGGCCGAGGGGAACGCGGCGGGCGTGTGCGGAGCGGGGGGGCGGCGCCGAGCGGAGCGGCGGCGAAGTTGGGCGGCGGAGGGGGGGTCCGCGCCGCGCCGGGAGTTGCGGGAGCGCGGCGCCGCGTCCCTCGGGCGGGATGTTTGAGTGACGCTGCGATCGTCTCGTTTCCCTTCAAGCTGCGCCTGTTGCCGCCGCCGCTCTTCCAGCGCCGAGCCCGGAGCCGCGGAGCGCCGAGCGCCGGCTGCAGCTCTCCGAGTGCCGCCCGGCGCTGCCGGCCCCATGCCGTGAGCAGCCCCGCGCCGGGGCAGGCGGAGGGCGCGGGGCGGGGTGCGGCGCCGCGGGCTCTCCCCGGCCCTCCCGCCCGCGCACCTCTTCGGGGGGCTTCCCCTCCTCCTTCCTCCGGGGCGATTTGTCAAACTTCCCCCCTCTTCTGCCAGCAGCAGCAGCAGCAGCAGCAGGGCTGTCCTCTCCTCTGTGCCGCCTCCTCCTCCTCCGCCGCCGCCTCCTCCTCCTCCTCCTCGGCATCGTGCATGCACAGCAACAAAAAATATATCCCCGACCCAGCCCTCGAGCCGAGACTGGAGCAGCGCAGCGGATCTCTGGGGCTAAAGCAACTCTTCCCACCCCCGCGCCGAGGCAGCCCCCCCCGCCGCCCGCAGCATGCCGAGGAGGAAGCAGCAGGCGCCCCGGCGCGCAGCAGGTACGGAACGGTGCGGTGCGGTACGGAGCCGCCGTCTCCGCTCGCCTCTCCCCTCCGTCCCCGCCGCGGCCCCGTTCGCACGCTGCACGCCCGGCTTTGCGGAGGAACTCTCGGTCTGACGGCTCGGCGGCGGAGGGGGGGGTGGGGAGGGGAGGGTATTTTTTTTTTTCTTTCTTTCTTTTTTTTTTTTTTTGCCTTGGGGCTGCAGGGGTGGGAGCGCGTGGAAACACTGTCCCTACTTTGGTACCCACTTCGCTGCGTCCCCAACTCTGCCCGCCGGGTGCCGGCAGCCCGCGGTGCGGGCAGGGCTGTGCACGCGTAGGGATGTCTGGCTGCCGGCGCTGGGAGAAGGAGCCCAGTGCTGTCCGCTTCCAGCCCGTACTTTGGCACCTACTTTGCTTCCATTCTTCTTCATCCCCTTCTCTCTCAGACAAATGATTTGCGAAAGGCAGCCAAAATACTCTATTTTATTTTATTTTTCTGTAAAAGAAGATAGGATGTGTATAACTGCACGGCTTGTGTGAATGAAGCAGTAGAGACGAGGTGGTTCGGGAGCCCCGCGGTGTGAGTTGAAGCTCCGCGCCCTGAGTGGGGTCCTCCGCCCAACTTTTACGCTCTGCTCCTGTCTCTGGTGCTGCTCTGCAGCTGCGGGCCGGACAGCCACAGCCATGGGCCGGCCGCGTCCTTGGGCGCTCCTCTGCTAATCTCAGTGATTCCTTATTTACGAGCCCAGATGAGAGGCTGCAAAGGAAACCAAAGGAAAAAAAAAAAAGGGGGGGGGGGAAATCTGTGCATTGTCAAATGACTGGCGAGTGTTTCTGATAGTGCTTTTACAACTTCCTCCATTTCTTGGTTGTGGGTTTTTTTTTGTTTTTTTTTGTTTTTTTTTTCAGAAATACTTTTTAGGGCTTTGTCCTGATGAGGCTTTTTGTTAGTTTGTTTTGCTTTCCTTCTGCCAGAACTGTCAACTCCTGTTAAACTTATGGAACGTTTTCTGGAAAAGCTGAATTGAAAAGAGTAAAAAAAACCAAACAAACAAACATAATTTTACAGTAATCCTTAGCTGGGGATATGTGGGCTGGAAAAGGTTTCCTTGGCCTGTTGCCATCCTTGATTTGATGGCTGATTGATCGCCTGTCATCTGGCTGCCTTTGATCTATTCATTCCCGATAAACATCAATAAATCACTTGCCATGGTAACGCCAGGCTGGGTGACGTCACACGTGGCCTGTCAGCTCCCTGTCAGTGCAACTCGTGGCGGCCGTGCCACACCATCAGGACAGCCTGCCAGGCCTGGGGACCGCAGGTGACACCGTACCTGCACCTGGAGCCTGGCCACGTAGGTGTCTGGTGTCTGGTGCTGGGGTCTGGTGGCCACGGTGGCACTGGCGTGGCTGTAGCTGGGCTTGTGGCCTCCTCAGGCAGGGAGCCCTGCAGCCCGGAGCTCCAGGAGTGGGCTGTTCTTGGAGCGGTGTGCTGGGAAGCACGGCAGGGCTGCTGACAAGTTCTGTGAGCGGTGCTCTCTGAGTTCAGTAAGCAGCGAGAGGGGCAAGGAGCACCCCAAACTGTGAGTGGCTGTCCTGACTTCCCTTCTTCTCTTCTCTGGGGTACCTGTCTTCATCCGGTACTTCTAGCATAGCAAAGTGTGCTTTCTGGCAGCCCAGTTCCCTGTACTAACAGTTAGAAAGTTTCTGAAGTTTGCAAGTCCGATAGTGATACGATCTAGCAAATAATATCTTAGCCAAGTGCTTAATGTTTTTAATTTCTCAACCGTGTCATCGAGTGACGCTTGTCCAATTAATTAAAAAGGTGAACTTTTTCTAGTATTTGGAAATTTCTGTTTTGTAACGTTAGTTTGATTCTGTGAATTCTAGCTCTTCCAAATGCTTGGCTTGTTCTCCAAACGGCGGTGCTTTACATTGGGCTTTCTGTAGGCTGGGAGAAAATGCTTCTGCACTACAGAAGCATTCCGAGATACCTTTATTCCTCTCTCTTCCACTTCCCGTCTCTTCCTCCTTTCTCAAGTGAATCATCCATGATGTGTGATCTTTCATATTTAGCAGAAGTGTAATCTCTTTAAACTTTTAGCTTTTTGATAGCAACATTAAACATTTAGTATTGTGTATAATTGCTTCCCACTGAAATGCTGCTTTATTGGTCACATTGGAAATGTTACTTTTTCTAATAGCAGCAAAAGCTGCTGCTGCTTTTTTTTTTTTGCTTTTTTTTTTTGCTTTTTTTTTTTTTTTCCCAACACGTTAAAAACAGCAAAGAAATAACAGGTTAGTTAAGAAATATTCATTACAAAAACTTGACTGCAGGACTAATAGGAGATGGAAGAATGGTTTTGCTCTATCAAAATGACCCGTCAAAACGACTTTGTTTCATATTTGATTTAATTGTCTCTCTCCTGACAGGCACATTCATCAATAGCTTAATGGTCAATCAGAAGTTGGCAGAGTGAGTGCTTTCATTCTTTCCCATACACTAGCTTTGGCTTTACTTTATCAAAATGCCTCTGCCTAATGGATATGGGGGATGTAGAATGACTGAAGGGCTACTTATTTGAGAAGAGTGAAAAAACAAGAACATTTATGCTGTTGATAAGTGCATGAAGATAAATAAGTGAGCTGTACGAGGGGTTTTATTTTAAGACAGAAGAAACTTACTTTTTTTTTCCCCCTTCTTTTTGGCTTCAGAACTGCGAGTTATAAGGTTCATGACTGCTTTTGTGGCATACTGAGAGTGATGACAAATTGATTGCTTGGTACTGAGAGAGAAAAAAAGGTGGTGGAGGGGGGAGAATTAAAGATGTCTGCTGATTGGTAACTCAGGAAATCCAGTCCCCAGCAACCTTGAGAATACTCGAGAATTTTTTTTCTCCAAACTGAAAGGTCCGCTCAGCCATAAAAAAAGAAAAGTTGTTTTGCCAGCTTCATTAGTGTTCACCTAATTAGCTGTAAACCTGATGGATTCCTGACAGCTTTAATGATTGGAGATGACAAGCTCCACGCAGTGTCATCCAGCAGAATTAGGTT
>CM074586.1:10852500-10877500 GCA_037305975.1 Chrysolophus pictus
TAATTAGACTGAATAGACAGGCATTCATTTTTAAATTCTTTGACACATGCATAAAATAGTCATATAATAAGATAAGATGACAATTTTATGTTAGGTTGATAAAGTGTCCCGATACATGCATTTAAATGTCTGTAAGCCTTTTTTTATCCAGACAGATTAATTCTAGTTTCCAGCATTTGCAGTTAGACATTAAATTAATTTTAAAAATCCCACTAAACAATGGCTGTGTTGCATTTTTTATTGTCATTACCTAAAGCAGGAGGACTGAGAAAAAAATCCAATTGATTTCTCTTGATTTCGGTATTTTAAAAAATGCAAAAAAATTGGCTCAAAGGATTTAAAGCATAGTTCACGAGAGACTGTGTAGTAGTTTTCTTAAGTATAATGATGCAGGATAGAACATTGTTAAGGGCTTGAAATTGTTTGTTACCGTCTCCATAAAAAGAACTGTAAGATTTGAGTAAGTAGAGCTTAATTTGAGGCCGTGAGATTTAATTCTCCTGAATTTCCCTGATCTTGCTGCTGAGAGGTATTCTGGTTATCTCGATAGAGAGACAGCCTGCAGAACTGAAACAGTTCTCAGTGCAAGCATCAACTTTAAGATATTTTTTAGGAAATGTTCAAAGGCTTTTTCCCCAGGGGCACAGGGAGAGTGGGGAAGGAGTTGCTGGAAGAGCATAAAATATCTGCAAGCCCTTCACCAGTTCCATTACCTGCCTTGGGCGGACAGTAAAGGTGCAACTCCTCAAGAATAATCTAAGTTCATATTTTAGACTTAATTATAAATTATTAATTAATTCTGTCAGGACACATGTTATTAATTATGACTCTCTCTTCTTCATTCAGAACAGCTGTTGGGAATCGCTAAGCTCACTGTATTTGTTGGTGTGGGAGTTCACCAAACGAAGAACTCTTCCTTCCCAGCTTGCCTCACCACTCACCTCCCATTCTTTTCATGCGAGGGATTATTTGTAAGCAGCGAAGCCAAACTTGACATTAGTTGGAATAAATACAAGTTCCGAAGTGATTCAGTGCACTTGCAATTAGTTAACGTTTTTATGGGAGTGCCTGTCCATAAATAATTCTCCTTTTCGTGAGGCTCTGTGGTGGTACAGAGGTCAGAAGGGCACTGGTGAGAGGGGAGCAGGGCAGCTCTCGTGCCCTTCCCAGGCTCCTGCCAAACTGGACACATTAGTGCAGGGAAGAGGGCTGGTTTATTATTCGTTTGGAATGATTCAAATTCATTTACTTTTGATATTTCCATCATTAAATTGAGCCCTCTGTTTCAGTTTCTTATGTGTTCTTTGCAGAATGCATGTTGCATAAAATAGGCAATTTTTAATGAACAATTTAATGTAAATGGGTTCTGAATTTAAATTAATATTAATGAAGCCTTGAGTGAATTTATTTTGCATACGTAAAGGCTTGTAACTCTTTCACCCATACACTCCTGTCTTTATGTACTAACACACCGGTTAGGTGAATTGGCTAGTTTCCATATTTCATGATTGAAAAACTTGAATGGATTTTACATGGGTATTTGTGCTAGTGTGGCTCTGTGCAGGTTAGCATCTCTATTAGGTACAGTACCGCCTTTATGTTCAGGTTTCTGGAGTTTACATTTGAAACACGTTACCCCACCTGTTCTATACCGTTTTTTCTACTTCTGCTTCGCCTTTATGCTCAGAGGAAAAAAATATATATATTCCAACAATAGTCACTACAGTCAAGATGTTTTCTTTCTTTGCCTTACCTCTAATGCATTATGTATTTAGGAATGATGGGATGTTCTATAATTAATTCTGTTAGATGTAATTGCTATAATCACTTTGATGCTACACATAATAAAAGTAATATGGTAAGCATAGGAAAAAATGTAAACACCTTATTGTAACACTTTATTTAAAATTCTTTTAAAAATCTCATTTGGAACGGAACCTCGCTTCCGTATTTTCTCAGTGGCAATATTTACTTTAAAGCACATTATGTAGCAAACGCATGAATTTTAGATACTGAAAAGATTCTGACTGGCAGGTTGTCTTATCTGAGCGCGCACGTATTTCTGAGTGTACTCCATTAAGGTTGTAGTTCATTAAGAAGCCACTCTTCAGCGTTGCTACAAGTGACATGCAAATATCACCGTCTATCTCATGAAATAAGAGGTGAACTTGTACGTTGTATTAAAATCCAGTATGTAGTAAATAACACGGAAGTGGAGTTGTATAACTGGAGGCTGCTTTGTGGTGCAAAATTATGGGAAAAATAAAAAGTATGAAGGGTAGCATGTAACTAGAGAGAGAGTTTTTCAGGCGTGGTCCCAAGTGGGAAAAAGACTGTAAAAGAAAAGGATGTTCCTCCCCCCCATTTTTTTTTTCTAGCAAGTAGCTATGAGTTATTGTTTGCAAACACAGTTTTTGATAGGGAGGAAATGAAAAAAATGTGTGCAATGGGTTAAGCTGTGTGGTTGATATCCCTGGTTCTGAAACAAAAAATGCTAATATGGCCATAGTTCTTAGTTAGTTGCACACCATACTTAATGCTGCAAAGGTCACTTGGTTTTATGAGCCAGCTTCATCTATGAATTTGTATGTTTCCCCCCAAATTTATATGTTACTCTCCTGTATTTTCTAAGCAATTGAGTGTGCAAATCATGGTAAAACTGGAAAGAAAATTGGAAAAATCCATTTAGTGTGGACAAAGGAGAGATTTATTATTATTTTTTTGCTAGTGTAATTTTCGAATAATGCATAGTCCTCGCATGGAGAGCAGAAGTATTACATTTAACTTCTGTAAGCTGAACAAACAAACCCCAACCAACCTCTCGCTGGATTGCTCTAAGGAAGAACAGAACAGGGTGCTGTTTTTGAGTATCTCTGGGACTGGGCTTGCTGCCTGAAGTCCTTTTCCTGCTAGGTCAAGCCTGTTGCTGGAGGGCCAGATCTCAGCAGGGGCCTCCTGGAGGCTTGGCGAGGCTGTTCGAGACTGGCAGCCATCAGTCATCCATCTGTGACACAGAGTCTGTTTTTGATGGCAGGGATGATAAAAGGCCTGGGAACTGTATAGGCCCTTGTAATCAGGGCCAGTGCTGACATCCTTCTCAACTTTGACAGCTTCTTCCTTTTCTCTCTTCACCGCCAAGACTGTCTCAACTGATTTTTTTTTTTTCTCTCTCTTGTTTCATGTACTTGATCAGTCTCAGATGCTGGGAATTATTTTTTTCTGCAGGGAGGGGGAGTGTTTCTTTTGGTTTGTGGGTTGGGCAGGTGTGAGAGGAAGTCTGTTTTTTTTTTTTTTTTTTTTGTACTGTAGGCCTGTTGCTAATTAATGTTCCTCCATAAGATTCTGTCGGAGTTGAGTAATGTTTTTGATCTTTATGCCTGATAACTGCATACTTAATGAGATTTCAAAGCTGTGAGTGCAGCTCCCTACAATTATTGACAGATGCCTTTTCTTTGCCATTGGGTTCAGCTTCATAAATCCTCCTGCAGTAATGAGGTTCAGAAGTGCCACCCTGCCAGTGAGCTAATGAAAGAGGGGGGGAGGGAGGGAACAGCTCATGCCTGCCTGACACATTTTTTTCCTTTAAAATTTACTATGCAGATGTCAAGCTGTGGGACGATTACTTCAAACATGCTAATTTTTATCTTGCTTTTGTGTCAAGCCTGCATGCCATTCCCCCCCCCAATAATAAATAAAAATAGAAACCTCAACCTATTTAAATTTTATCATGGATCATAACTATTGAAGACTTTGATATATGTGTGTTCTTTTCCAGTTTCCAGTCAGTGGAACAGTTTTTTTGAAATCCGAAGGGCAGAGAGAGGATATATATATATATATATATGTATAAAAGCTAGGATTAAGAAAAAGGCAAAAACAAAAGCCCAGAGCCCCAGCTCCGCCGGCCGCCCATCAGCCTGCCCTCACCGTGCACTTGAAACATCGTAGATTTCATTTTAGAGTTCTGAAACTAAATCCTGGCGGAGAATAGCCGCACCGTGCCAAACAGTCGATTTCCTTTTCAGCAGGGCCATCCATCACGGACCCACCCTTCCCTCCTGACAGAATGACACGTGTCATTTATCACACGGCCCCGCCAGCAGTGCGGGGGCAGCGCCGCGGGGATGGCTGCGAGCCCGGGGCTGCGCGGCTGCGGGGCTGCGCGGGGCCTGCGGTGACCGGGCCGCTTGTGCTCACGTTGGGTGCGTTCCCTGGTGTTGGTTGGTTGCCTCATGCTGCTCCCTTTCTTCTCTTCCTCCTCTTTCCTCTCCCCCCCCCCCCTTCAGGATCTTGCCCTCCTGTCTTCCTTCTCTCTGTTTTTTTGTTTTTTTTTTTTGGTGGTTGTTGTTGTTCTTTTTTTTTTAAGTTTGGCAGTTGGGAAAAACTGGCTGACACGTATCATTCAAGCAGCACCAGCTTGCTGGGGGTTGTGTAAATGAATCTGGGAGCTCTTGGTTTCACATGATTCAAACGTGCATTATTGAAGATGGATGTTCCTTAAAAAAAGATTGATGATGGATATCAGGCTTATAGTGCCATTTATCATTTTGAATATTATTTAGACTTGCCGTGTAAAGCTGTAACTTGAGAGTTGGATGAGCTGGGACAGAATGGAGGCCTCAACGTGCATGCTTTGATTGATGGCTTTGCTTTCTCATTGTTTGTTACCAGATACTAGCCAGTCATTATAGGAGTGCCTTACAATTGTTTTAGGGGCTGGATTTCTGGGTATGCATGTGTGTGCGTTTGTATAACAGGGAGACGGGCAGGCAGAGACAGAGTTAAGTTTTCAGTGAGAGCATTTCAATAATTGTAAAGAATGTAGACAAAGCTATGGCCCATGCAAAGATACTGGCAGTCTTTGCATGAATACAGCTACATGCCGTACATAACACTAAAACATAAGCTGGAGTGCGGCTGTTCCAGCACAGCATTGTCAGACATCGGCAGTTCCAATATAAAAATATGCTGTAAAATGTGCTTGTGAACAGATTAAAACAACCCAGCTTCCTTTCGCTAATAGGCTGTGCTTTGGTCCCACAATAGCCAAGAAAACAAAGTTCTAGAATGTAATTATTTCAGTGCTTACATTTTTCTTTTCCATCCACCCTCTTCCCTCAGTGCTGTGGATCTCTGGACCTTAGCATTCTCTGCCAGGTGTCCGGACTGCGCCTGGAGGTGGGCAGCCTGCCCACACAGATAGCGGGGTCAGTCGCTTCCCCTTTTGAAGCGCTTTTGCTGGAGCCAGGACACCCCCACCTGCTGGAAGAATTAAGGAAGCAGCCTTATACTGGCAATTAGGTCTTAACCTGGAAGCACGGACAGCGATTGTAGCGAGGTAGTCCAGCAACAGAGCGGCTGCACCAGCAAGCAGTGCCAAAAGTGGAGGTGCTGAGGCATTTGCGCACAAGCGGCCCTGGGCGAGTGCCGTGTGCGGCCTGGCTAAACTTGTTCCAAGTCGACAAACTATTGAGTGTTTCCTGCCTGGAACATGGTGCAAAAATCACATGAACAGGAGTGGTAGGTAAAATTAGATGAGAGTAGCTTTTTGCTGAATCAGCCTTGAATTTGCACAGATAGATTGTATTTTTGAAATGCTGCTTGTCACGTGAAGTCTGAGTGCGGGATGCCTGCCTAGCGTAAGGGAATTAGAGCAACATTTAATAAACAATGTGGAGCATTTAGGTTGTAATGTGTTTCACAGAGCCATCAGGGACTTTATAGAGAGAGTTTACAGAAAAGAGGTTTTCAGAAATCTGCTGTTTGTTATTGTTTCTCCCAGTTTGGTTCAGCTTGCTTTTGATGCACTCCGCCAGCTGCCAAAAGTAAGAAGAATTCAAGTTTATGCTCTTCATTAAAGTCCAGCATCGTGAGAAAAACCTGCACAAACATAATATTTTCTATAAAGTCTTCAGCAGCAGAAGGTGAAACTTTGATCTCCTACCCCTGCACTTGTGTAACACAGTAGGTAATTGAAGTACAAGTGCCAATTTGCTGGAACAATTGTAAACACACCTTGATACAAATGGCATCATTGCATTCTTACTGATTAGAAAACTTTGCTATTAATAGACACAAAGTCCATTTCAGGTGTAATTGGTAAGGAGCTGAGTGCACTCATGGGAAGAAACCTTGTTTTGTTTTTTGTTCGCTTTTATTCTTATCCCTTTTTTCAGTTTTATAGCTGGAGACATGATTTATTGCAGCCATCCATCTTTGGGGCTCATCCATCACATCCTGGTTGCTAGGCAATCATGGCAGCAGCTGTTTGCTTTGAATCAGACAGAAAAGTTGTCAATCATCAAAGGCAGGTGAATAGCATTAGAAACACGCTATTGTCAGACGGAATAATTAATCAAAGAGAGAAAAGATAATTAAAAAGATATGACCCTTGCAAGTACTTGCTCTGGGTTGCCTGGAAAAAAGAAAAACTGCCTAGTCTTTTCTAGACACTTAAGCAGCTGAGGGCTGATAAAATATGCACTCTGCAGTGCATAGTTTTTAATTAATTGAAAAAGGTTCAACATTCAAAGACGATGCTGGAGAAAAGTCTGATTATGAGCAGAAGTAATATTTATTGTTTGCATGAAAGGCTTGACATGGAGTTCTAACTTTCTGTCACAAATCTCTTGCATGCTTGCACTAAGCCTCTTTCAGCATTACTATCTTCACTGGCAGTTACTGGAGTGTGTGGTTAGTCAGTCCAGGGAAGGTCCTGTGGCTTTTATCCAGCCTTTTCATTCTGGGCCACCTTTTTGAGTGTATTGTCTCATTTGCCATCCTGTGCAGCAGCTATCGGAGTTGCTCGAGCTCTGCCATCTGAAAGGCAGGTGAAGCTTGGCGATTCCAAGCAGTGCAGAAGATGTTGAGTAGTAACTTTCTCATTTCCAGGTGGTATGTGGAATAACTGACTCTTGTGAGCTGATTCCTGAACCGATTTTTCCAGCAGTCCCAGTTCTTTTAGCTGAAATGACAAAAAGGGTGTTATCAAGCCTGATTTCCAATTCCTTGGAGTTTGGATTACCTGGCAGGAGGTTCAGCATAGCATGGCCCAGCGCAAGCTTACATAGGGATGCGCTTGTGGTTGAGAGCATTGTTGACCCAGTACTTGCAAAAAGCCGGGCAGAGCTTGTGCTGCTGCCATGCCACAAAGTACGTGCGTTAGTTGGAACGCTATTGTTGAGCAGGGCTGGGTCTCTAAAGCCAGAGTACCCTGAGTGGTCACTGTGAGAGTTGAACGTCATATTTTTGATGGTTGGGCAAAGCACTCATGTAGACAGCTTAAAAACACTTCTGAATTTGTGCATATTCAGAAGCTGAGGTGTCCACGGACATACTGATCACAGTAGAACCGAGGTATACTGCTTGCATGAACTGTTGTTGTTTTTTTTTTTTTTTTACTATTTTGTAAGTAGTGAAACAGGTGTTTTTTGCTTTTGCTCTTTTTCAGGATTCATTTTTTGATTTCATACTACTTTTACTGTGAGTGCTAGGACCTGATAAAGAAACTTCAAGTTTGTGCAGCCAGGAGAACAGAAATACTGTTTTTAGCATCAAGACCGAATAACAGTGTTGATTATCAGTACGATTTGATATATGTCATGAAATATTGGGAATTAAAAACAAGTGAATGAAAATCTTGTGCACCGTTATTGCACGTCCCATCCCTTTCACAGTGGATAATTCCTTGGATTATTCTTTGCGTAATTCCCTGCAGCAATCTGTCAAAAGTAGCTCCTCTGCTAAGTGTGCGTAGCTTACATCACGTTTTCTGCTTTCCCTATTTCACCAATAATCTTTCCAGTATTTACTTAGAAATGGAGAACACAGCTAAGAAGGAAACTGTAGCATCTGAGTGCTGGTATGATGGATCTGCTGTATGGAACCATGGCAGTTCCCATCCTGGTAGCAGAAAGCTGGGACTGCAGTGTGCTCGGATGGCTTGGAGACATCTGTAGCTCTGATGAACGTTTTATGTTGGTAAATCCCCCGAACTTTGTGATCACCAAAATTTATATGAGAAATAGTAAAGTCACTCTGAAAGCATAGTAGTGTGTAATAGCTTTAGGAATATCTTATATACATTGTGTGAAAAAAGTCAGCATTGCTAATAGCGTAGCACTTCTGTGTGAAGTCAGGATGTTATTTAGAGTTTTTGGCAGGTAATTTTTTTTAATTGGGTTAAATTCTGTTTTTCTTCTAAAAGTAATAATTTCGTTTGACATATTATTGATATTTTTTGGTCATAGGTGCATAGGCCCTCTGACTATATGGGGCAGATAGGTAGATGGTTGTTTGTAGGCATGCAGAGTTTTCTGCAGCATCTTGTTGTATGTTATATAAATGTGGAGTAGTCTTGCCTGCACAAAGGGTAACATGCTTAGGGCTACAGAACCCTTTCCTTCTATGCTGTGAAATTGCCGCTTCTTCTTTTCACGTAGCAGCACCTCCAGTGTCTTTTCTAGTATTTGCAGTATTTCTGATCTGCTGATCACAGTTTTATTTATTGGTAGCAGAACTGTGGCAGTGGTATCCTAAGAAGAGGATGTGTAGTACTGAAGTCAAGAAAATGTTGGGTAAGAGATGTACGGATAGGTGGCTGTATGTTGGAATATAGGCGACTTATTGTTTGGTCTGATAGTGATTTCATAGCTGATTATAGACAAAAGTTCCTTATGATAATCTCTTCCCGTCTGCTCATTAAATTTAGGTGTGTCACTTCCCTCTGATTTTTTCCTAGTTTCTTTTCCATGTGTGTTCTTGAGAAGATTTGGAATAGCTGTTCCTCATTCTCAGTATTTATTGATTCACAAGTGAAAGAGGTTGGACTCCATGAAAGGATTTTTCTGTCCAAGTCTTCCTCACCCTTCCCCAAGCACAGGTTTATTTTGCATTTCCATGGAAGAAACTGCTTGGGAAGTTGAAATACCTTGGTACAGTGTGTGCCAAATCTAAATTGCTCTTTTGTTCATGTGGAGTGAAAAATGGACAGAATATGTCAAACATTAGAATCATAACAGATAGTAAACTGTTCTGCTTTAACTGGTGGAAGAATGTGCAAAGGGAATTTAAAATAAACAGTCAAACAGTAATCAAGCATTTGTCAGTATTTAGCTCACTGCGTTAAGCATAGTATCTCAATTTGAACCACAGAGTTACGTGACATTTGGATACTGAGAAAAATACCTGGAGGAAATACAGGTAACCTGCTTGGCTAAACCATACCTTATGCTTGACTGCACTGATTACGTCTATAACACTTACTCCTTCCCAGTGCACATGCCTGTGTATTCTGCCCTCTTCCAGTAGAGCTCTTTGGTTTTACTCGTGAGTAAAACCCATCTTACTGCAAGAGGTGCAGGGTACTCCTCACTGTCTTTAGAGAGCGTCATCTCCTTCAAGGATTGAGAATATGCGCTTACTTCAGAAGATTTCTGGTATGAGACAATTTTTACTCCACATTTTCAAGGTTAGTTGCCCTTTTTATTCCTCTCAGTGTAGCTTGCTGTTCCATCTTTTATATACATAGTGATTTTAGGGTTTCAGTTCTACAAGCCTGTGCAGTGAAACAGAAATATTTCTTATCTCTAATTTTCAGTTCGTCAGCAGCATAAGAAACATCTGCAAGCTAAGCCTGGAGCTTGGAAGATGTCCTGACGTTCTCGGAGTGAACATCCTTTAGGGTCTGAGCCATGTTGTGCATGAAATACATTTGAATGTACTTGCACAATGTAAAGTGTGAAAAGCCTAGCATGTTTTCTAGGATATGCACCTTGGATGGGGGCGGGGGTAAAGGATAATGAACTTACTGTCACAGATACAAGATGACTAAGTCATGAAACATGATCGTCCAAGAGCGGACCCAGATGGCCCAGAAGATACAGAATAATCAGATACAAGTCATCAGGCAGCATGCTGCTTTCACTCTAATGCCCAAGGAAATTTAGGTGTAAAGGAATTGGATTTCAGGAGGAGTCAGAGAAAGGACTCATGCTATGGAGAAGAAAATAGTCTGATAGGTGGAGGTCTGAGCTACTGTAGGATCCCCAAAATAGAAATATCTGAATTTATATGTTGCTCTCGTTTATTTGTATGTTGTGCATTGTTTTGCATCTAGACATGTTTTGCCTTGTAGTTGACCCAAAATTTACCTTGCAGTTGCCATTTGTTTAGTCATAATTTTGATAACTGCCGTAACTTAAGGAGTAAAATGGAGAGACATAGACAAAGTGGACTGTCTGGATCTGACTTGTTGCAAATTTTGTTGGAGGAGTATTTGAAAATTAGAAGGTAGAGCTTGAAACTGCAAGCACTGTGGGAGTGTTTTTTGTATGCTGAAATGTATCATTTACCCGGGATACCTTGTCTTCCTCTGTTTTTGCTCTGGGCCTGCAATAAAATGCTTCCTATCTGTATTAGTTAGCAAATACTCTGGATATAATATATGAGAATAGTGGTGCATTATTTCCTCGTGCTTATATATTTTCCGTATAAAATAGTCTAGCAGTAGTGAAATCTTGCAATGTGATTGAGTTTCATTTTGAGATGGTTAGCTGAATAAGCAGTCGGGCAGGCAAGCAGTAAGCTGAATGAAGGAGAAAGAAATAAAATTTTACAGCACATTTTTGCTGTAGGAGTGTGCAACACAAAATTGTGTGACTCAAATACTCAATCTGGTCTTCATGATTAAGCAATAAACAAGTTGCAAAACAAAGTTATCATCCTTTTGAAACTTACACTCAGTTGTTGTGAAAACGCTAAGTATTTAACATTTCTCAAAGGAAAGCACCTTTTGTTACCCAGCGTTCACTGGTGGTAGGTTTTAGTTAACAAAACTGTTTTTGTTTGCATTAGGGTAATATCAAGAACTCTTTTGTAGGCACTAGAGAAATTTTGTGAAGTTAGTTTACTTGGATGTTGACAAATGGAAACAAAATAGTTAAAATCAGTGATAAAGTAACTGTTATGCCTTGTAGCAAGGATTGGAAGAATGTGTTCAGATGATGCTATCAAGCTGGTGCAAAGCAGCATTTGGTTGCTTTGCTGAAGTGGCTTGCTGTAAAAGCATGGCATAGTGGGGTTGTAACTTGTGAGTGGGTCTTCTCCACAGCAGAAGGACAAAGCCATCATAATATTGGCTTAGTAATGTCTCTGGCATCCTGCAGAGATGTCCCCATGTGTTTTTAGGAGGTTTAAAGACTGTAACTGTCTAAAGATTATTGAGGTCAGTCAGATCACTAATGAGCTTTTCAGGTCCTCCTTCAAAGCTTTCAAATGGAAGTTCCTTATCCTAAGGAATTTGTGTTTTTCTGATTGGGATCTTGGATATAGCCAGTGTGGGACAAAGTGCACTGAGGAGGCTTTGGAGTCTTGCTCAAGTCCACAGCAGTTATTACCTGGCCTTTACGGTGCCGAGAACCAGGTCCAAAAAGCAGTCTCTGTGGGCCGTGTTCACCAGAGCACAGAGGAGGCTTCAAGCTCCCTGTCTGTGCCCTTTGATGCCTTGGGCTGGCCGGGCTGTTGTGTGGCCTGTTCCTGCATGCACCTCACAGCATGCTGCCTCCAGCCCCATGGGGAGAAGCTTTCTGCTGGCTCTCGTGGGCCTGCATGTGGTGGGCCATGTCTGAGAATAGCTTAGCAGAACCAAGCACTCGTCGCCTTAAGTACAGATAGCTTTACAGGTAGCTCAGGCAGGCTAAGGCTAAGGGTAGTGAAAATGATCTTAAATGATATGGGCCAGAGAGTCTGAACTTGTCTCCTGGCCCTGCTTGCATGCTGCAGAAGTGCAGGATATCAGCGTGGAAGGAACCGCAAGAAGGCTATCCAGTTCTGTGCCCTTGTGGCTCACCCGCTGTGCCCTTCCTGGCAGTCTGCTATGGACAGTCAGGAACTTCCCAGCAGTGTTGTCAAGTGTTCTGCTGCCAGTGGCTATTAGCTTGCCTTGGAGAGTTTCCTGTAGATTATTTCACTTCAGGGCATTCTGTGGCCTGAGTTGTTGGCCACATGAATCAAGGCGTGGAGCAGCCTGTGCTGCTGTGGACTATCCCTAAGAGGAAATCAGGAGCTAGTGCTTCAGTCTTTGCTCTTGATAAGACCCACTGCAAGCCTGTTGTAATCAAACACCATTCTTGTACGGGCTCTGACATCAGTGAGCTTTCACTGAGACCTGTGGTGTCAGAGTAGGGAATTTGCCTTGTGTTACCCAGTAACTTCATGCTGCACAAGTGCTCGCTGCATTGTAATGTAGGTACATACAGACTCTGGTGGACCCCTCTTGGTTAGATTTTCAAAAAGCATCTTGTCAAGTAATACACTTTTTTTGCATGTTTGAGTGCTTAAGAGTCTTTTAAGTATTTGAAAAATGTGCTAAACAGTTGTTTTTCTTAGGACATGTAATACTAATGACCCGACCAGTTATCAACATTTTGTTTGACGGCATTCAATCTGGTGGAAGTTTTTAATTTATTTCAGAATAATTAAACAATTATAAATGATGCCAAGAAAATTTTGTTAACATTTGTAATTGTTCTGAGTTGTAGATAGAAAATATTATCGCAGTCAGGGGATCTGTATTGATAGGTAATAGCACTGCCTACATTTGACCACTGAATCTAGTTGAAAAATGCAGTCTTCATCCTTACTATTTTTATACAAAATTACATCTTTCTATGGATAGTATGTCGTGTCTCCCTGAAATGTGATCTTGATTTTCATCCCATGGAGAAATTTCATTCAATAAATCAAAATCTTTCTCAACAGTTAGCAACGAACTTATATAATAGTTATTTCTGAAATGTTGATACAAGGAATTTAGCAGTTAACAGTGTTTATACATTCCAGAAGCATTAACAGGTTAGGTTATACTGGAATCCAGTAACTATCCATAAAACGTGTGGGAGAACTGTTCGCTATGCTGTATCTCAGCAATGGCTGCCAGACATCTCCTGAAATACCAAATGTAATAATAAAGTTTATAATGATTATATTGTCAGGAGGCACACATTGTCCATTATCACTGAGAACTGAAGGAGCAAGGCCCATCGCCGAGTGTTTAGACTGTAGCATTAGAACACTACAGATGTTCTTATCTTTTGGAGATAGTTTTGTACTGAATCAGTGATTTTTACACATTCTTGTGTATGAAAAAATGCTCTCTGTTTTCTGGGTATTTCTGAAAGAGAATAGAGGAGGATAGTTTTTATGAGCATCAAGGTTGTTTCCAATTCCTGTAAATGAAGTTAGCAGAAGAACCCAAGAAAATCTCTAGTTTTTGCTATAGATTTTTCTCTTTGCTTGGCGGTGATCTTCTATTGGTATTTAAAGTGGGCATTCTATTAAAATCAGTACGACGCTGGGATTTACTAGGAACAGTCTGTGTGCTCGAAGGCAGTTATGTGCTGGCTGCATTGTACCTGATATATTTGGCAGCTGCAGGGTGAGTAACGCTAAAGCAAGCTAGGACTCTGAAAATGACTAGTAATTTTTGGCCTCTGTGTTCAATAGATGACATTGTCTCAAAATGCATCTTCATCAGGGTTTTTTTCTTTACTTCTGCTTATGATGACAAAACATGGCAACCGAAGACAGAGGGAACATCAATTATAGCTGCAGTCTTGAAGTTTGAAGATGCATTTTAGCCATCCTACACTGTATTATTATTATTACTATAATCCTTTGGTGCTTGTACATATGTAAATTACATTAAAAATAAGATCAAGGCAGACATGAAGTATCAGTGACAAAGGCAGAAAAAAGATGAACAAGCTATTATGAGCTATGAAATATAAAAAAGATGCTGTCTTTAATTTGACAGTGAACCAAAACCCACCAATTGTAGAACATGAGAATACTTTTAACAGATATTCCCTTAAAGCTTTGTTGTAGCTGTACCCTCCAATGGCATCTCAAGTCTGTCAGCAACGCCATTATAAAATCCCTTTACGAGGATGCAGCTTTAGATTGTCACCTAAATCTCTGATATTTGGAATGCTGTATTATCTTGTTTAGCCTGAAAGCAGGCACAGGCACACTTTTTTTTTTGTGTGTGTGTGTGTGTGTATGTTCAAACTGTTTTCATTAACAAATGTTCACAAATATGTTCTTTGAATTTTAGTTTCTCCTGTTTTCTAGGGGCTGCTTAGTAAAAATAATTTTACAAGACCTGCCTTCAGTCAGAAGCATCTGGTAAATGCTGGTATTTTGAAGTTTAGATAATGCTATGCACCATACATAGTTACACATTTATTTTTCATGTATCTTTAATGGATCCAAAACTTGTAAACATAGAACTGAATTCATGCATCGAAGCTAGACTGAGTGCATGGTTCAACAGAGCCTTTTATACACATGTATTTTTTTTCTTGGAAAAAAGAATTGCAGTGAGAGATTAGGTTCCTTATATATGTTAATAAATCTGGCGTTAGTCTGTGTACTGTGGTAATGATGTGCCAACATATATTTTATGAAGTGAAGTGGATGAGCGTGGTGGCACTCAGTGAAATACATAGTTCTCTCTCAGCAGTCTTTCAAACTTGTTGATGTCATTCATATTAATTCTCATGCAAATATACTTCATGTCTGTCTTAAACATGCAGTGGATTCAGAACATACAGTTTTTAGTGTGACTTAGTGTTAGCGGATCTGTTAAGTTACAAGCCAGAGGAGGCTGGAGTCATCAAAAATACTGGGTAATGTTTTGCTGTCTTTTTCCTGAGATAAATAAAACTGCAAACGGAAGTAATATTTTAGTGTTGCACAGGTTTTTATTTATCCCACAGTACTGAAGGAGTCTGCAAGAGGGAATCTTCACCTGTATCCAAGCACAAGTACTGGAACAGTGGTACCACATCATTGTCGCATTGCTTGAGTCGGGGGCTGATGTGCTTGTGGAATTCACAGCTGTGCACCTTGCCCCAGGGGCAAGGCTTAGCATATCTGAGCTTTTGTATTAAGTGGGGAGATTGTGAACATTTCTGTTTTGGCATCCTTTTGGCAATGTGATTGCACTTTTGAGAAAAAGGTGTGAAAACATAGTGCTACAAGGTAGAAATTTCTGTTTTTTTGGTTTTTTTTTTGTTTGTTTTAAGAATTTTCAAGATAACTGATTTTTCTATAGGTTAGTTTACAAACTATAAAATGGTGTGAGTATTTTACAGGAGAATTCTGAGAATTAATGCTTGCATGTGCAGTTTTGTAATTAAGCACTGATGTGTGGGTGATTCTAGTTTGCAATTTACTTTTTGTTTTGCTGTATATGCTTAGCCTTTGTTCTACAATTCAATAGAAGATGAAGGCAGTTTAAGAAAAATGATCGTATGTTTTCAGTTGTGGAAGGAAGAGGTCTCTGCATCCAAGAATCAAAGTGGAGGTTAAACAGCTGCAAAGAGTAATCCTCTTACTAGTCAAATGTTTCTGCATTGAAAATGACAGAAAACAAACAAAAACAAATCCTCATCAGGTTCTTTAAGCAACAAAAAAAAAAGAGGAAAAAGTCTAAAGAAAGCCACAATGCCTAATGGTACAGTTGTCCCAATTACTCATATCCTATGTTAGAGACTGAGGAAGCTAGGCAAAAGTGAGCCAAACTGGCCTCCAGTCTTGTGGATGTGGCTTCTGTTCGTGTCACCGTTTGCATCTGAGTCTCGGTTCAAAATCTGTCTCTACTCTCCATGAAGATCAACATTTAAGCCTGTAATGCTAAAAAATCAAAGATGGGTGAATTCTTTACACCGCGTAGAAATTGATTTTATTTTTTCAGGTATTTGCACAGATTTAATGATAATTTTTGCACATTTACACATTCTTCAGTTAATTGTGGCATAACGTTACATTCAGCTGTAGATGATTTCAGGAAAATATATTTCCTGGAAAACTTCAAAATTTTACTTGTGTGTATATTTTATAGATAATTGCTATGGCCATTATTTATCAGGCACCTCACTGTCTATGCTGAGAGTGGGCTACTCGTGGTTGCTGCACAGGGCTTACTCCTCTGGAAACAACACGTCCTGGACATTATAGAAAAATGCACTGCTGGCAAACCTCATACTTCTTCCCTTAAATACTGATTTTCCCCCACCCTCAGTTATGCCACCTGAAACCCAAGTCAGTTGAGAAACAGTCAGAAAAAACCCAGCCCTATGAAATTCAGATTTGTAAGTATGATATTGACTAGCCTTATCATTCGAGTGTAAAAAGACATATTAAGTAATTTTGTAGCATAAATTATTTATAGCATTTTTCCTTCCTGTAAGTCTGAACACGGTTCTGTGCATAAGTAAAGCATTTGCCAGTTGTCCCATTAAAATGTTCAAAAATTTTCCTAAAGTGAGCTGCACAAAACTGTGTGCCACCTATAAAACATATGATAATCTGGCTTAAAGCAGAAGTTTTATTGTATTTAGTTGAGATGATCGTAATACTCATGTGTGGCTTTGAGTATTCACACAGGTGCTCGCTCCACATATGCTCATTTTCTCTTTTTAGCATTTGTTTCACTTACGTGCTCTATTCTGATTATTTACTTTCTAGCAGTCTTTGTTTCATTGATTTCTGTCTGTCTACCAACGAATAAAGTTAGCTCTTCTAACACACATCTGTCAGTACTGTACCAAGAGTCAATCCCAGAAGAGAGAAATTGAAGAAATGAAAACAAATAAGTTATAAAATAAAGTGACAATAATGTGCAGTAGCATAAAGATTGCTTTGGGCTGCGTTTGAAAAAGACAGCTAATGACTTGTCCTGTTAGATGGTATGGGAACGGCGCAGATTCATGTCTCCCCGTTTAGTGCAGAAGTATAAGAAACGCAGTGTAAACTGGAGGTCAGGGATGGAGGGAGCACAGGGCAGGCTTTTGATTGTATTCTTCCCTCTGCTCTGACTTAGAACAGATCGCATTAGAAGCAAAATTTGGTGTGTTTACATGGGGTGGCTTCTTGTAAATGAGGTTATCACCGGGATGAGAGCACTGCTGGTGAGTTGGGCAGGAGCAGGCCCACAAGTATTCCCCTGCTGTCCTGCGGCTCACATTGCTGCAGATGTGAACTGACTGACATTGGTGAATCTTCCGATTTACTCAGGAAAAGTAATAGAATAATACAACTCCAGAACATGTATTAAAAATGTAGGCTTATGTTTAAAAATGTTTTTCAAACAAATCTGTGCCGCAGAATTGCAATAACAAGCACATATATGAAGACGTATTTACGCAAACAACTGGTAGCGTGTGTGTTTAACATTTATGAATAGTGGCCTAATGCGGCTCAAGTATTCAAGTCTCTTTTAAGATTGTAATTGAAGTAACATGATATAAATGTAAACTTTAGCTTAGAGCACACAGAGCATACAAGACAGTTTGACACCTTCATTTCAGCAGTAAGAAATTACCATTGTCTCTTGTTCCTTGCTTCTAGCTTATATGACCAAGCCAAAAAGTAATTACACAATTAGGGTTGACACACTGGTTCCTGTAATATTTCTTCTCTTAGTTTTTTGGTGGCTTATTTCTACTTCAGATTTTCCAGTCCTTTGTAATTCATACCAAGATGTCCATTTTCATTGCGACAAATTTACTCACGAAGATTGCAAGTCTTGCATAATTTAATGATGAAAAGGCAGCATTTCATTTTCTCCAAATGTAGTTATTTGTAGATTAAAGATAAACATTTGTGGAGTTAATACGGTTTTTGTAAGAACTTTGTCACCAACTTGAGCATTGAATTGTTATGTGCAGGCGCTAAAAAGTATTTCTGTGTAAATAATTACAGGATTATGCATTTTAAAAAAAAGAAGGATGTGCAGCAATGTGCTTATCTGAAAGGGAGCCTCTCTGCACACATCAGGTAAAGCTTAGCTTCCTTTATTCTGAATGTGCAGAACAGGAGTTATTAAAGTTTCTCCAGCTGACGCTTGATGGTGAGCCCGGGGCCGGGGGTGGAATGATCCGCCAGCCCTTGCGGCGGCTGCAGGCAGGTAAGGCAGCAGGTCAGGTGGAAAGCAGCCGTGCTGCCCTTCCCGTCCTCAGCTCAACTTGGCTCCCTGCCTCCGTTCCTTGTTTCTGGGGTGTGTGATGCAGGATGAGAGTCCTGTAGCGCTGCGTCTCACACTTGCACTCACCAGGAATATTATGGGACGGTTGTGCTCGCTCGGTTGTTATGCTTGGGATTTTGTGAAATGCTGGCATTATGTAAAAGCGGTACTACAAGGTACTGGTTATCTGCTCGGTGTGGCTGATGGACTTTGAGTTGTTTTTTTTTTTTTGACAACAACAAAAAAAATCATCTGTGCTTTGTGAACGTTCCTACGTATATCTCAAGCTCTAGAACAGACTGTCAGTGGGACAGGGATGCTCAGTGCAGTTTCAGATGCAGGGCTGGGCATCTGCTGCAGAGCCGAGCTGCCCTGTGCTGCTGTAGCCGAGCTGGCAGTTCAGCTTTCTTCTTGTGAGGGTTCGTTGTGTTTGATCTGGACATAGGAGCTTCATCTCATCTTGGAGCCTGGTCTGTCATTACATAAAATACAATGGAGGGCTGGGGAGGAAGTATAGTGAGTTTGCTGGTGACAAGCCAAGTAGAGGGGATTTGCCAAGTATTAATCATTTGTAGAAAGCTGCATCCACTGTTCAGCCAAATGAATCTGTTCTGCCTTGGTTTCTCGCAGTGACAGCATCAAGATATTAGTAGTTCTGTAATAAAGTTGTCCTATTACATGCTCTTTAAATTCTTGCTATCTCCTTGAGGGTGCACTGCCCTTAGGAAGGGACTTCTGCCCCATGTTTTCCTCAGCTGGAGAGCAGATGATGTACTTACAGGTAGAAAATAGACTTTGTGCTCTTTAAAATTAATTTTTCCTGTCCCACCCCTCCTCTAATATGTCACTCGGTTGCAGTATCTTTTCTGCAAATCAAAGGTTGCTGCTTTCAGCAGTACAGTGTTACAGAGAGCATTTCTAAAGAAAAAGACAAAAGCAGAGGACTGCTTCTTCGAACAGGCTACTGCTATTTCAGCCAGTTCTATAAAAATGAGAGTACACATGGAGGCTATTAAATCATTAATTACAATATGTACTTCTTTCTCTAAGCACAGACAAAACACAGTTAAGAGGTACCAGAAAGAAATAACTTTCCCTCATTTTAAAAGTAAATGCAGGATGTCAGATTTTAAGCAAGAGCCGTGCACAAAGTTGGACTTTTTTTCTGATGGAGTTTATACCAGCATTTTCCTTAATTATTCTTGATGTTTTGCCCATTATACCATTAGCTTCTACAGAGGACAAAGATAAGTTGCCAGTATACACAAGAGCAAAGTGTGAAAGCATTTAATTATTGATATCTTGGTAACCAAGGTTCCAAAATGACATTGTCAAAATCCATAATGATCAGACAGAAAATTTATCAGCCTGTTGTTGAAAAATAGAGCTCAGCCCATGCACTACCTGCACGTGTACAATTCTAAGAAACTAACATACCCGTTTCCTGTATTTCCAGTGTAATTGCCTTAACCAGCATTTTCCTCTTTTAAAAATTATTATTATTAATGTTCTCCTCATTCTTCATTTTAATTTTAGCCTTTTCTTGATTGTTAATCTAATACATATGTTTCACTAAATGAACTCAAGCTTTTTCCCCGGGTGGATCTGTAAATCAGGTATATGGCCAAGGAGAGTCTAACATAACAGCCGTGAGCTCCATGTTCTCCATCTCGTCCAAACACAGGTTTCATTAACAGAATAGAATTGGTAATGGCTAGTATACAGATTTTCTCTGTATTTGAAATTAAGGATTTTCGTTTTCCCCTCCTGCTGAAAACTGGGGGAAGAGTCCACACCTCTGGCAAAAATCACTGCCGTGTTTGCAGCCACTGCACAGCCTGCAGGTACCAGTGGTCGGACCGTTGGCAATTGCTGTGTGCCTGGTGCCCTGCCTCCCTGCCTGGCCACCCAAATTTCACGTGGTTTTTGCCAGCACTACGTCCCCATTGACTTTACAGCATGAGTCTTTTCCGATCCGGCCCAAGAGAATGGCTGCTTGGCTCCTTTCCTGAGCAGATGCTATGCCAGTGATCTTCAGTTGCACCCTGTTTTTTTAGATTAGGTTTCGCATGGGTTTCATTGAGTTGTTCAGACGCTGCCCTACTGCTGCTCCTGTCCATCTGCTGATAGGCCATGATAGCTATGATCTCGGGGAACAAGCAACTTTGTAAACAAATAAATCAGAAAAGTTTCCCGAATGTGTATTGAAATAATTGAACGTTACTTTATATGTATTTAGTCTATGGGTAAATTAAAAAAATTCCCTTGCTGAAGTGCTACTTACTATTAATATATTTAATTAAAAGATACTTCTGTGTTCCATTTTTCACCCTCTTACAGGTGCCAGAGCTCTCATGTTTATTAATAGCATTAGATCAAATAATGCAGATGTTTGATTTCAGACACTGGAATTTGTTGCAGGTTAGTCTTTCTAGAAGGACACAGTAACACTGTTTTGGCTTCCTTTGTGTCGGGAGGTATTTTATGAACTATGTTAAAAATAGTGATAACATTGTGAAAAGAAAAATATTAATTTGTTTCTGCTTCAAAGGTTTTTTTCTAACTCTGTTTCCAACAGCAGATCTGAGTGTATAAGATACCACTGTAAAATTCCTACAGTACAGGATATGCATTTTATAGAGACAAAGCTATTTAGGATCCTTTTCTTCCGTATACTACAGCTTTACTTTCTTTATTCGGTGATTACGTCTCACAGCTTAAATAGCTCAAACGTGGGTATTCAATTTGTACTGCAGTGCTCTGTCTGAACTTGCTGTTGTTACAGGTATGGAGGGATGCTTGCAAAATGAGAGGTCACTGCTGCAGTGCTCATGTACAGCTCCTGCCAGGCAAATACTGCTCAGGGTGTCTGCACAGCGTGCAGCGCAGTAGGGGACTGCAAGGAATATTTTCAGCTTTTGGAAAATAACATTCAAGAATTATGATTTAATTAATTATTCTCTTTCAAAGAACACGTAATTGATGATGTCTGTGTAATGTTTAGGGACACCTCATCAGCACTTTTTTTTTTTAACTATTCCTGTGAGAAAAATACTCCAATAAAATTATGATTTCTTCGGTTTTGCTAACACTGGAATATCAGAACCAGCTCATTTATCTGGGATCGTCCTTGGCGTAGGCTCAAAGCTTTACCTTCTTCCCAATTTCCTGAATGAGTATTACAACGTACTTTCCACCAAAAGCAAAGATGACCCTGGTTTATTAAGCTTCATGCCTTTTTCTACCCTTCCAGTTTTCTTGAACCTTCAGTGTCTTAAGTATATGCTAATTGATGCCATATGGATAATGCTATGTGCTAAAGTAATTGACTATACATACAATTTAACAGCAGTTGTCATTTCTGCATTATTTCTTACGTTTCCTTTGATGTCCTGTGTCATGCTGGATCATGGGGGTACACTGACAAACCTTTGTCTGTACTTAGCTTCACTGCAGTCATCATGGGGACTCAGTGCAGGGCCTGATTGCTTTGGTAGGAAATGCACTGAAGGAGCTTACAGGGCGTGAGCCTTACCCTGAAGGGCTGCAGAACAACTGAGTCAACAGTCTTTAAGCCTCTCTAAATATTACTTATTTTTGTGCTTGCAAAAAATAATAACTAAAAAGAGTTTATATACTGTCACATCAGGAGGCAAGGGAAGATACTTTCACCGAGCCTTGACCGTGCTGCTTGGTTTCCTTGCCATGCCAAGGGGCTCCTTACCTGGCTGGGAAACTCATGATAGAAAACAGTTTGAAAATCCTGCATTGGCTACTATCCTTTCTTAGCTGGTTCTGAAGGATTTGGGTGTTGACATTTTATTTCAAATCCCCTAATATTTAGGCACTTACCTTCTAGCTGCCTTTCAAAGCCCCAGCGTCAAAGGAAAAAGGCAATCTTGAAAATTACACAACTAAAGGTGAGGTTTAGTTTGGGACGAATGGTTCCGTTCATGCAGTTTCTAACAGCAGACCTTCATTTTTACCACCCACTGTGTTACAATTCTCACTGTGGGCGTTGCTGCCCAGTGAGCCTGCCTGGTGTCACAGGAAGCCTTGAGAAGATGCAGTGCTGGCTTGGTAGCTTTGCCTGCCATGAGGGCAGGGTGATGTGCATGCTGCTGGAGGGAGAAGGCTGCCTATAGCAATATATTGCCTGCTGTCCTCACTGCTTTCAGTATGTCCACGATAACTGCGCTTGCGTAACTTATGGCTGCAGATGCTCTGAGAATTTTGTAAGCATGAATTAATTAATGATAGCATCATGATACAAAAACCAGATTCTGCATTAACGTGCAATGCCATTAAGACCAGTGGAGCTGCTTTTAAACCTACAGGGAACTTGACCCAAAGGCATATAATGGGGATCCTTTATAATTGGAATAGTTACGGTCCTTGAGAAAGAGAAGGTGATGGAGATGAAAGGTGTTGGCTGAAGTCACAGGGAATCATATCTTGGTGTGTACTTGAGAATCTGGACTCTCCAAGTTTTTTACTGCTGTCTCAAAAGTTTCTATCTGTGTGAGGGTTTTCTTAGCTTTCTGACTGTAGTAATGTAAAAACTTAGGTTTTTACTTCAAATTTTATGTATTTCTTGGAGCAAACTCTTCAAGCTTTCTGTAATAGATACTCAACAGCACAGCTAAACTATGGTCTCCTTTCTCTACTTAAAGCTTCTTTTAGTCATTGTCATAGATTTAAAAGTTTCTTTTCTTACTTGTAATACTGTTGGAGAACGCTCTTTACTTGTTGCTGTCCCAGTATTTTGTTTGGGGAGGGGGAAAAAAAAGGGGAAATATGCATTTTTGTGCTTATAAAATTGTTTAAAAAATAGAACTGTATACTGAAAATAACTTAGTGTTCGTTCATTTGTAAGAATTACCCCAAAAGGTCTTTATTGTATGGTCAAGTTTACCACATTGGTAAAGTACTGTGGTGGCTTTAATTGAGAGACCTTTGCTAAATACCTCTGTATTTAAGTTAACTTTCAGTGAACCCAAGAGTAATTTGAGTATTTGGCAGAGGGAAGAAGTAGTTGCCTGTTATTTTGGAACGTGCCAGTTGTTCCAATGATGGCCAGGAAAAAGGCTTGTAGAAAAAAGACTAAAAGCTGAGGCTAGAAGGCAGGGCCTTTCAGCATCCAAAAGGAGACTTTTTCAATATCAAATAAGGAAAAACTGCTTTTCCAGGGAAGAACCTTAAGGTGAATTATAGCCGGATATCAGATGGAAAATTGTGCATTCCCCTGGTGTCCTTGCAATTTTATTGCAGAATCCAGAGTGATGTCTAATTTGAAGTAAGTTGTCTATTTTTTTCCATGACTTCTCAGAAACATTTTTTTCCTTTGACTTAAGCCTCATATTTTCAAGCAGACCAATTTTGCTGTTCATACAATTTGAGGAGAGGGAGCAAAGGAGGGGCTAAAAATAGAGCTTGTAATGGAACCTGGGTATGTTCTTAACAGTGGCGAGACACTTATCTGTCCATTATGTTGTTGACTAATGTTAACTTCTCTGCTGCCTTTGTAATGTATTACATTAAGCCAAATGAAGCTATTGTGTGATGTATCAAGATACAGTCACGTAGGTTGCCTGGCTATTTGCTCTTGTTAGTATTGTGTGTGATGGACTTTAATAGCTGTGTGGGGCTCCTGGAGTTACTTAGATCAACAGTGCACGTTTTTGTGCTTCAGTCTGGATCCGCCTGCATGCCAGATTGGCATCAGCTCCACTGGAAGTTGCACAAGTGTGTAAGAATGTATGTGTGCAAGTTAGAGATCTGTGAACCAAGCTTACGTGGCTGCTCAGTTGGCTGCAGGCAGGGTCTGCAGGCTGAGGAGGTAGCAGTGCTCTGCCACCTCAGAACCCCTTTCACATGTATTCAGACCAAGTAACGCCCGGTGGCTCTTGCTGCTTTAACATGAAGCAGCAGTAATACCCTGGCCTTGACTTTAAAAAGTGCTGAAAGATGCATGCTGTAGGGAGACATGGACACATGGCTGCACTGCACCAGATTTCTTGTTTCTAAAATTTGGTGATGCTTTACAAGCAATGTTGTCCCGTATGTTAAGTCCAGCTAGGTGCGGTTCACACCTGTGGTTTTTGGGTTTGCTGCATGTACATCACTTCCCTCTTCCTCTCCTGTTGATCCCGGGGTGTTCTGGGGGCTGCAATAGCCCTGTCACAGTGTGGTGGCTGCACCCAGCAGGAAGCTGGAAACGCAGGGGTCAAGAATTAGGAAATTCGAGGTAACTAACTCCTGCAGTGCTCCGTCCCTGCTCACACAGTGACCCTCTGTTCCCACATGTAAATGAATCCATCGCATGCTTTAATATGCGCAGTGATGCTGGTAATCCAAAAGTGGTAAATTTTCTAGTTTGAGTTTTTTGTTTGTAAGTTTGCTCTTGTGCTTCAGTGGTACATAAACATTTGAGATCTTTTTTTTTTTTTTTTCCCTGGAAAATGTTGTTTCTTAAAATGATTGAAAAATAAATGTCTTTGATATTTGTGGGCACATTTCTGTTGCTTTTTCAGCGGTATTTCTTTAATGACAACATGAGTGGTCACTTTTAGAAATCTTATGAAAACCAAGTACTCGTCAGCCTGTTGCCAAGCATTGTTCTTCAGTATATTTTAGAAGAGGTACTTTTCTTGTTGGTTTTCATGTTAATAACGTATTACTTCTGCAGACATGTTACCACTTATTTTCTGCCTTAAGAAAAGCATTTGTTCATGAAGAAAATACATCTATTTTTAGATCAAATGCTCAGTGCAAACAAAACCCAAACTGTGAGGAGCATGTGTGGACACATTCGTGTGTGCAGCCGCACAGCCGGCACCGTGGAGGTGTAGCTCTGTGTCAGGGCTATGGATACTCCACATGTAAGGGCTCGGGGTCCTGCTGCGCCTTCACATCTGAGTAGTGCTTTCAGGACCATGCATTTGTCAGACTAGCGCTGGTCAGGTTATAGGT
>CM074586.1:10882500-10887500 GCA_037305975.1 Chrysolophus pictus
GTAGATAATGAGATGTATAGGAGCAGGAAGCCCTTCCACAGCATGAACACGCAGGTAGTGCGTGGTGCCAGCAGCATTATTACTAATGTCCATGCCAAATATCCTGGATCCTCACAAAATGCTTTCATATTTCAGTGCTGAGCTAGATAGTAAAATTATGGTTGCCTAGATATGGACAGCTGCTTTGGTAAGTATGTTGTAATTTGGAGATTAAATATTTTTTATGTAACTGATAATAGCTTATTAAACAGCTTACCATTTCATTAACATATATTCATTGATGTTTCAGGTGATAGCTGCTTTTCTTTGAAGCATGATTTTGTGGTCTTTTGTTTAGGAATCTGCCAAATTTTACGGCAGATAAATAGAATGCAGTGAAGTACCTGGTTGGAAGAGCTGCTAGAAATCGTTCTGAAATGAGTTATTTTAGCTTGTATGCATTGTGATACATTTCAGATTTTTCCTGTTGGGCTGTCTGAGTTGTCCAAAAGCCATCGAACAAAGTCAGATGTAACCTGCAAGTGGAGCACTGTGGGGCTGGAGCAGACATGGGTTGCACAGGCGCCTGCTGAGGCAACTGGCAGAGGGTCTGGGTGAAATGGGAGAGGGAGGAAATGCAGGCTGCTTTGTAGGGAAACTCCCTGTTTTGTCCTCCGAAAAATGAGCATTTTATCAGAGAAGAGGGAGAAGCATCGCATACAGTAGAAATTTTGGAGAGAGATTGAGAATTACAAAGGAGTCAGCTGTAACAAAACGGAAGGCAGATTGCTGAACGAGCCAGCTGGGAGATGCCTTTGATGACGAGGCAGGGCTTAGTGCCTGCACACTGTGGGTTGATCTAAAGAAAGCTGCAGTTTTAAACCAGTTTAACTTGGACATTTTCATATCAGTTTAGCGCAACTTGCACTTGTTAAATCAAAACAGGGTTTTCTTATACTAGGGTGCTGGCAATTGCTGCAGTGCTGTAACTGGTTAACTGATACAGCTTAGCTAGAGAAGCGCAGATGCATGTGCAGTTCAGCACTGAGGAAATGCTCCCTTTGCCTTTTAAGAGTCTGAGCAGTAAACAGAGGAAGGGAGTGACTCCATAGATAGGGTTAAGGCAGGCAGTTCCTACACCCTTGTGTGGGGAGATAGAACCATGCACGGAAGCTGACTTTGATCCTGCTCCTCAGAGCTGGCAGAGAGAGAAAGCAGCTTTTGGGGATGCTGCTCCATAAAGTTCAGCATAAGCTGGGATTAGCCGTCATTGCATGTTCATCACAGCTGATGAATTGGTGTTCTGCTTGCTGCTTTCCCTTTCAGCCTCATCTCTTTTGACTCAAACCTTAGTGCATTACCCCACGCCAAGAAGCCTCAGTTCACCGAGGCCAGTCTTTCCTTTTGAATCACTGCTCATTTGGTCACTTCAGTGCATCCTTAGAGGTGGCTCAGAGACCTGTGTTTTGGGAAAATGAATTCCTGTGTGTTCAGACCTGGGTATCTGCTCACATGGCACTGCTGGGACTTGTTGGTGCAATCTTCTGTTCTGCTGAGGGCCTCCCTTTGTGATAAGACCCCTGAAGTAAGATACCTTCTGTTTTGTTTCCAACTGTACCCTAAAAGAGATAAAAGAGATAATACTGATAAAAAACAAAACTCCTGTTTCCATGTGTTTAACATTATTGGCTGGGTGTGGTGTGGAGTTAACATCCAAAGGGTTATAACAGCAAGCTCAGTCCTGCAGTTGGTTTGGAAAGCAGAAATAGTGAGGACTGCCTGGGTCACCTCTCTAACGGTGCTGCTGATTACCTGGTTTGACTCCTGTCTCTGCTGAGGATTTCTGAATAGTAAAACCCCAAATGGGAAAAGTTGGTGTTCTTTGTGTCTTTACTCTTTTCAGTGTGTGTTGTTAAGAAGCTAAAATTGTAATGGAGCCTATTTGAAAGAACTGTGCTATAGTCAAGGCATAATTTGTAATACATTAAAAGAATAGCGTGCACCATTGCAAGAGGAAGAGGCTTCCCTGCCAAATGTACTTGAATTTTATTAAGTCCTACCATCTGCTTTCTTTGTAGTATTCTTAATTTCCTGAGAAAAAGATCTAGGTGTTTTTTACTTTTTAAAAACTCCTTACAATTTTTTTTGTTGTTGTTTCCGGATTCTGTTGTTGGTGTTTCTTACTGGTATCCAGATCCCTCGAGTTTGTCTGCACAGCCATGTCTGGGGAGAGCCTAGCTGTCCTCCCTTTGCAGCCCCAATGGGATCCATCTACAGTAGCTGTAAGACTGTAGACTTCTATTTCAGGCTCCTCCCAAGTTTGATAAAGGCCATTTTCCCTGGTTCCCATATTATGAGAAATGTATAGACCATCAGAACGGCTCCATTTTGTTCCAAATTGCTTTTTGGATGAGGAGACACAAAGTATATTACAAAGGTGGTAGATGACGTGCACTTCTGTGTAAAAACATGCCCCTGTGCCTTTGTTTTTAATGCTTTTTTAATATTTTAGGGCTTGCCTACGGAGAGAGATTATATCATGTTATGGTAGGGTGGGAATTTAAAGTAGCAATTTTGAAATGAATTAAATTAATTCGGAATCAAACATTCCTGTTCTGGCACAAATTAATCATGAATAATTAATTGCAAATAATTAATGAGGACTAACTATTCGGTATTTACAAGCCCTTAACAGTTTCAGTTCTCTCCCAGCGTCTTCGTCAGAGATCTGTTTACTGAAAGCAGCATCTCTAGCATGGGAAGAACAAGCAAACAAGTACTCAGTGAAGGTGCATGTGCTTTTGTATCTTCTCTCACCAGTGGTAGCAAGCAGGCTGCTAGTGTGTGTGCTTCTACCTGCTAGCTGTAGTAGTTTCGCAGTGTCCCTACAGTGAGTGGTTATATTGAATTTCTGGACCAATGTGTGACAGTTGCTACGTCGCTGTCAAAATGGGGGACACCTCAAACTCAGTCTCAGGACAGCAGGGCAGAAGCCAGCATGCTGTCAGGCAGTAGTGTGGCACAGAGGGAGCCGGGTGTGTGCCACCAAGGGCCGTGGCTGCAGCTCCTGCCTCCTGCAGCTGCTCGCAGTGCTGAGGGACAGCATCCTGCCTACCCCTGGTGTGTGGGAAGCGGGGTGTCAGCCTCAGGGCCATCACGGGGCTCTGAGGCCAAACTGAGCTCCTGAGTAGTCAGGTTTGGAGACAGAGCAGTCTGCGTGCACTGTGCTCTCTGTGTGGTGTACATGCACACAGTGTACTCTGCTAGAGACACAGATCTGTTGGAATGGGGTACATGTGCCACTCGGAAAAATACCAGAAGGCAGTCAGCGTCCCCCTAGCTGGCCTGTTGCTCGTCCTTTCCAGAAACCCCGCTCTCACTGGTAAGCCCTCTGATAGCAGAGAAGGGGCTGATACGTTCCTCTGTTGTTACTTTATTAAAGATACAATAAACTCTCGCCATGATTTTATCCGCTTGCCGTTAGCAGCCTCTACCAGCACTGCATTCAGATACGAGCCTGTGCGCAGAGCTGTAAATGAAGTATAAACCTGATTCCATTGTTGCGACGTGTTGCCAACACAGCACTTAACCACCACCCACCATCGACAAACAGTCTGGTGGTCACATCTGCATGTCAGTCCCATAAAAGGAAGCCCTGAGACTGTCAGAGTGTGAGGCAGAGCATTAGTGATTTCAATTCTGTTTTATTTTCAACTTGAAATGGAAGAAAACAGACAAAAAACAAATAAGAAAGCTAAACAGTTGCATGAGAGCTAGCAATTTGCTGGGCTCCAAGTGACAGACACTGCATTATCATAATTGTCTCTTCTACATGATAGGACAGAAAAATAATAATGTCATTTTATTTATAGCTGGGGTGCCCCCTTTATGAGAGTCATACAAGTTTCTGCCAAGTGGAGTAGGTCAAATGACATCTTTTGATCAGGCCTGTCCAAAGAGATCAAAGATGAATGGCAGGTAATGGATATCCAATGACAAACCAAATCTAAAACAGAAATAAGGCTGCCAGAGTCTGCCAGTTACCCATTAAAGGCTCACCTAACTAAGGCAGGCTGTTTGACATGTTAGCCGACCACCTAAATCAGGCAAGCGTAGGTACTAAAATTGTGTATTATCATTGGAAATGGCTATTATTTCCTCAGTAACATTTCTGTTAAGGCTTTGTTTGCGTAGGGCTGACCTGCAGTCAGAAGAAGTGGAGTCCTGAGTGAAGCAAAGCCTTCGGGCTCTGAGCGGGTCAGGGCTGTTCATAACCATTATCTAGTTTTAATTGTTTCTTTCTGATAGAGAATTGACATCTTTGGATTCTGCAAAAAGCTCCTTTTACATCCTCTGTAGATAAAGCCCTGCATCTTTTATCATCAGAACATGTGAGCTGAAGGTCCGTGAGCAGTGTCATTATGTTCCCAGAACAGGGAAAATAATGAGGGTGGTTTGCATGGTGGAATTCTGGAAGAATTCCAGAATACCAGGGGTTGAGGGTATTTTTAAGACCATTTTGATAGGTGTGAAACACCTAGCTTACCTCTCAATTTTTTTACCTAGATGGCATGAATACTAGATTGGAAGAGAGTTGACAGCATTCCTTGTTGTAATACACAGAGCAGTTCCTTAAGGTTGGCCTGGACAGAAAAAAAGTACCCTCCTTCTTTTTTATAATCCTGCTCAGTTTTTGGTTCATGCAGGTAACCAAAGAGATACGAAATACAGGTGCTGTCCAGGGCATGATAATAGACAGAAAGCTTTTTTGGCTGCGTAGAACAAAGAGATGGGAGGTTCCGAAAGTTTCACTGCTCACTTCAAAACATTATGTTCAAAGTATGCCGTGAGTGAAATGGAGAATATTTAAGTGTGCTGTCTGGGAAGTTTAAATGGATGCTTCAGGAATATTTTTGTTAAGTAATTAGTATGTTTCCCTTTCTTTTAATAATCATGATCTACTCTTGCTTTCTTCTGTCCCTATTTTCATTTTCTTGGTAATCTGAAGAACATATTTAGAA